>JAODAL010004194.1:0-160377 GCA_025379985.1 Phyllomedusa bahiana
GAAGATGCAGAGCAACCCCTTAAATAGGGGAGGGTCGGGCAGCAACCAATTTTTGGGACCTGCCCCTTTAAATTTACGAGAACGCGCGCCGCGCGGGGCTAGGGAAGGGGCACCGCAGCCGGGCCCGGCGGGGAACCGGGGGGGCGGGAACGCGGGGGGAAAGTTACCACAGGGGCGGACCCCCCTCGTCCCCGGCCAGGGGCAGCCCCCGACCCCCGGCAGGGCCCCCGGGGGGGGACCACGGGTGGCCCGGGGCCCCGCGGGCCGAAAAGCGGGGGGTCGCCGCTACAAAAACAAAACATGGTGGGAGTCCATCCTTTTTTAAAAATGTGTTTTCTAGAATTAAAGACTAAAAAAAACTTCAGAAAAAAATAGCTTTTAAAAAAAATTCCTCTAAATTTACAAGGGAGGAACGGGAAAACTTGACCAGATTAGGTTTTTCAGAACAGGGGTATGGAGCAGGGGACAGAGACAAAGTACAAGCCTTTCCTCCGCATTTTGGGTAAAATGAGAAAAAGAATCCCCAAGATAAAGGGCACCTGGGTGTAACAGGAGGTTAAACCCCATTTTCCAAGTAAGTCAATTGGTCCACACCATCGGAGGGGCAAGCGCTACCCAGGTATTGACTGTGTACAGAGGGAAGGGTGGAGTTCTAAACCCCTTCGCTTCCGCACTTGCTTCAGACGACAGTTTTCGTTGTGCGTCATCAGGGCTTTTAACCCGCGTGTTAAAAAGCGGACGCCCCTGGGGTTTCACCGCCCCACTGTAAATCCGGCCCTGGGTCATGCTGTGGCCCGGCAGGGATAGTCAATGTCCAGTGAAAACTAAAATGGTGGTTGAAAGACTCCTTTTTACGGCATTTTTTAAAAGTGGGGTGCATGCGGTTTTGGGGGTCATGCTGTGGCCCCGGACAGGTATAGTCAATGTCCAGTTCAACTAAAATGGTGGTTTAAAGACTCCTTTTTCCGGGGACTTTTTAAATTGGGGGGATGAGGTTTTTGGGGTCATGTGTGGGCCCCGGGAAGGGATGTCAATGCCAGTGAAATAAAATGGTGGGTTTAAAGACTCCCCTTTTTCCCGGGGACTTTTTAAATGTGGGGGTCATGCAGGGTTTGGGCTCGCTGTGGCCCAGGAAAGGTAAGTCAAAGTCCCGTGAAAAAAAAAGGGGTTTAAGACTCCCTTTTTTCGGCCTTTTTAAAGTGGGGGTATGCGGTTTGGGGGTTGTGCGTTTCCCGGACGGGGTATTCAATGTCCAGTTCAAATAAATGATGGTTCAAATCATACTGCCTTTTGGGACTTTTTAATTTGTGGGTGATGCAGGTTTAATGGGTCATGCTGTTGTACCAAGACAGGGATAGGTGAATGGTCTTTGACTTTTTTTCTGTGACTTTTATAACATAAGTTTGAAGCCTAATAAGTAGCACGTATACATTTGACAGTTGTGGATGTTAATTTCAGCTTCTCCAGGCCGCCTGTTTGGGTGTAATAGAATGAAGGTGTTGATGCTCCTCCATAGATCTTTAATGGTCCATCGCGCATAATCGATGCTACTATCGAAAAAACCTTATCGATAGCGGCCACCGATACTATCGTCTATCGATCGATCTCGATAGCCAACGCAATCGCTCAACACTACTGATAACCCAATACCTTAGTAAGCTGACTTACGTCAAGATGGATTTTAGCAGGTTTTTCAGTGTTTGATGAATTTGCGAGAGATGGAAGAAAAGGAGCCTGATAAGTTAAAAAGTTTCTTATGTTCACCTGTACTACTGATTTATGTAAGGTATTAATGGCCATTTAAAGGTGTCTTGTGGCTTCAGTGGGGGTTCAACCAATGGGACCCATGTCCCCCATTGCTATCCCTGAATACATCTAACCAAGCATTTGCACTGCTGCTCCATATAAGCCTAATGAAGGGCGCTGAAATCCCACTAATCAAATATTGGTTGCTTTTTTTAAAATGCTGGAATGCATTCAGGTTTACACCCCATGAGCCGTGATGACCATCCCACTGAAATCTATGCATTGTGTTTATGTACTGTCAAGGGGTGGGTTACTACTGCTCTGGGAGTGGTCACCAGTGCTCAATGGGCGGTCGCTTTTGCTTAGGGGCGGACACCACTGCTCAATGGGCGGTCACCACTGCTTACAAGTCGGTTACCACTGCTTACAGGGCAGTCACCACTGCTCAATGGGTGGTCACCACTGCTTAGGGGGCGGCACCACTGCTCAATGTGCAGTCACCGCTGCTCAATGGGCGGTCACTAATGCTCAATGGGCGGTCACTAATGCTCAGGGGTGGTCATCACTGCTCAATGGCGGATCACCACTGGCCAAAGGGCGGTCACTACTGCTCGGGGAATTCACCACTGCTCAGGGGGAGGTCACCACTGCTCACGGGGAGGTCACCACTGTCTGCACTGGAGAGGTTCACCATGCTCACGGGGTGAAGGTCACACTGCCTAGAAATGAGGTTGTCATTGTTTGTGAGGACCTCAAAGGTTCCTTTTAGTAAACACCTCTTTCACTTCATTGCGGTCATATCTTCATAATCGTATATTAACAACCCATCTGAAAGGCGTTGTCCAGCTTTATTAATATGTGTTTGTGTTTTATATGAAATGTATTACCACCTATATAGTAGAAAAACTCCTCCTTCTGCTTATTTGACACCCACTCTGCTGGTACCCCCTGGAGAGTGCTGACACAGGAAGGGAGCTTCCATCCACCTGTTTTTTATTCTGCTGGACAACCCCTTTAAGAATAGGTCATCGATAAGTATTCCTGGAGCTCCCCTTAAAGAGATAGCCGATTAATTTTTGTCTGAGACTGAGAACTTTTGGCTTTTACTATGACATTGTATGAGAACTTAACCAATACACTGCACAATCCACACAGTCGTTTATTAACATAGAACAGTACAATATAGAAGCGCACACATGATGGACACTCAGTGCCCCCCACCCTCTCCATTTCTTCCGTCTCTTTCCAACGTTGCAGCTTATCCCGGGACAAAATTTCCAAAAAGTGAGCGGAAATCTCTTCGGGAGGAGAACGTCCGGGCAATCTTGACCCTAAGGATGAAACACATGTAATGAATAACATTGCCTTGGCTTTTTCTATAGGATCCAAATGCTGCATTTAACTGCATAGTGTTAAACTCCACCCACAAAATCTTCATAGCCTGCAACAAAATCCCATCCAAGATCCTGACACAGCAGACTGCATCGCTATAGAGCAGCTCAGCCTCCAACATATGAAGCTAAGGTGCTGGTCTGGTAGGTCCACTCATCCTAATAACATGGTTTCATCTAGAGTGCATGTATATGGCCGCAGCCTGGAGGGTATACACTTGTGATGGGACGGCAGCACATGGGGCTATGGAGGTTTAGCTTGACAACTGACAACTTTGAATGAACCCCCATCATTTGTGATAGTCAGGCGTACGGATGGTCCTCTGCTGCAGATGGGTGGTTTCTTCCTATAGCCTATGCAGCAGATCGTGTGCAGGGAAAGTATCTGGAAGCTCCTAATAGCTCCACTTAATTGGATTCCCCCTTGAAACTGTGTTGCCGCTGGCGTGCGAGCCTCGCTGAAGTTTCCCCATGCACATTGTGTTACATGGACAATGTTATCAGTCCAGGCTGTGAATTCTGAGTGTCAGTCACTGCATTGGATACAACTTGCTGCATTGTACAGTATATTATATGGGCTGCAGTCTGTTCTGCTTTGCATTTTTATACATTTTGCTTGAGAAGATAAAGCTGCAATTTATTCTCATTATCATCAGTGGTATAAAATAGAATATTACAGATAAGTAAGGATGCCCTCCCCCTGCTAGAAATGTATGACCTGAAGTTGAACTGAGTATTATGAAGTTCTGCAGCAGCTGAGGTGTATAATGAGGTTCTGCAGCAGCCGAGGTGTATAATGAGGTTCTGCAGCAGCTGAGGTGTATTATGAGGCTCTGCAGCAGCTGAGGTGTATTATGAGGCTCTGCAGCAGCTGAGGTGTTTTTTGAGGTTCTGCAGCAGCTGAGGTGTATTTTGAGGTTCTGCAACAGTTGAGGTGCATGATGAGGTTCTGCAGAAGTTGAGTTGTATTATGATGTTCTGCAGCAGCTAAGTTGTATTATGAAGTTCTGCAGCAGCTGAGGTGTATTAGGAGGTTCTGCAGCAGCTGAGGTGTATTATGATGTTCTGCAGCAGTTGAAATTTTATTATGAGGGTCTGCAGCAGCTGAGGTGTATTATGAGGCTCTGCAGCAGCTGAGGTGTATTATGAGGCTCTGCAGAGCTGAGGTGTATTATGAGGCTCTGCAGCAGCAGAGGTGTATTATGAGGTTCTGCAGCAGCTGAGGTGTATGATGAGGCTCTGCAGCAGCTGAGGTGTATTATGAGGCTCTGCAGCAGCTGAGGTGTATTATGAGGCTCTGCAACAGTTGAGGTGTATTTTGAGGTTCTGCAACAGTTGAGGTGTATTTTGAGGTTCTGCAACAGTTGAGGTGTATTGTGTTCTGCAGCAGCTGAGGTGCATGATGAGGTTCTGCAGCAGTTGAGATGTATTATGAGGTTCTGCAGCAGCTAAGTTGTATTATGAAGTTCTGCAGCAGCTGAGTTGTATTATGATGTTCTGCAGCAGTTGAGTTGTATTATGAGGTTCTGCAGCAGTTGAGTTGTATTATGAGGTTCTGCAGCAGTTGAGTTGTATTATGAGGTTCTGCAGCAGCTGAGTTGTATTATGAGGTTCTGCAGCAGCTGAGGTGTATTATGAGGTTCTGCAGCAGCTGAGGTGCATTATGAGGTTCTGCAGCAGCTGAGGTGTCATATGAGGTTCTGCAGCAGCTGAGTTGCATTATGAGGTTCTGCAGCAGTTGAGGTGTATTATGAGGTTCTGCAGCAGTTGAGTTGCATTATGAGGTTCTGCAGCAGCTGAGTTGCATTATGAGGTTCTGCAGCAGCTGAGGTGCATTATGAGGTTCTGCAGCAGCTGAGGTGCATTATGAGGTTCTGCAGCAGTTGAGTTGTATTATGAGGTTCTGCAGCAGTTGAGTTGTATTATGAAGTTCTGCAGCAGCTGAGGTGTATTATGAGGTTTTCGCAGCATTTTGAGTTGTATTAGAGGTTCTGCAGCAGTTGAGTTGTTTATGGTTTTGCAGCAGGAGTTGTATTAGAGGTTCGCAGCAGCTAGTTTTTTTAGGTTCTGCAGCACTGGGTCATTAGAGGTTCTGAGCTTTGAGTTGCATTATAGGTTCTGCAATTGAGTTGCTTTAGAGGTTCTGCAGCAGCTGGTTGCTTTAAATTGGGTTCTGCAGCAGCTAGTTGCATTATGAGTTCTGCACAGCTGAGTTGCTAAAGGTTCTGCAACTGATTGCATTATGAGGTTCTGCGCAGCTGGGTGCATTATGAGGTTTTCTGCAGCGCGGGTGCATTATGATTTTCTGCAGCAGGATGAAACTTTTGGTTCTGCAGCAGTTTCATCTCTGCTCTCACCGGCATTTGTCACTGTATCAAACTTACAGTGGGAGCCCGCCCCCAACCCCTTTTAGCTCGTTATGATGAATTGGTACCGACCCAACCTAAGGGGTTGGATACATCCTTTTAAATGTTATTAAATAGGGGCGTCTCCTCTAAAATTCTGCTCTGCTAGTGGAGTTTGTGTACAACCAGTCATTTATTACTGAAAACTTAACGGGGGTTTGTCTGAAAAAATAAGCGGGTTCCCAAAAACGCGCCACCATTGCCAGGGCCTTTGTCAGAAATGCAGCTTACCCCCACTGAGGCATGAATGCTTGGGTGCACTGCTAGGCAGGGGTAATGGACAAGATGGGCCCGGTCCTATGCCTTCATTTTTTACATTTTTATTTCCCCCATCAGTGCTGTTAAAGCACCTAAATCTGAAAACCGGGAAACATAAGGGCACCCAACCTAATCCTCTAAAAAAATAAATAACCATAGCCAAAAGGTCTGTTACCATAAATAAAACCTTCTTTTCAGTTCTTTCCAATTAAAAGATCTTTGTCGTTCCCATCGACAGGGGCTAATGCGGGGCACCCGGCCAAGGGGACAGAAGGGAAGGACCATTGCCCCCTCACTAAGCAGCCGTTCCGTTCCTCTAGCCTTGCCCAAAGTGCAGTCCAGAAGGTGCTTCATTGATCGGGGGCCAAAAGGGCCAGAAGCGATCCTGCCCCTAGTTTTAACAAGCATAGGGACATTATAGAGGGGGGTAAAGCACCCCCTTCGGGTAACTACAGTGTCCCTCCCTGGTGGAGGGCTATTATCTAACTGCAAAGGAAACCGGGTTTAAATCATGAATATCCGCTTTTTTGGGGACAATGGGATCTCAACCTAATGACAGCAGAGTTTTCATCCCAGGCCAACGGCCCCAAGAGGAATAGGAAAAGCCCCTGGTTGGCCCCTGAGCAGGTAGGAACCTGAGCATCAGTTGTTTCCTGTACAGCAGTATTTTATCTCCCCAGGCTCAGACGGCCCACAGGTGAATAGGGAAACCCCTGGTGGGCCCCAAGCATGGAAACCCTGAGCGATCATTCATCTCTGTATAGCAGAAGTTACAGCCCAGGCTCAGACTGGCCCACAGGTGAATGGGGGGAAAACCCCGGGGGGGCCCCCTAACTGGTAGACCTGGAGCTCAGTTGATCTCTGAATCAGCAAGTTATCAGCCCAGGCTCAACGGCCCACAGGAAAAATAGGGGAAAACCCCCGGGGTGGGCCCCTGGCAGGGTGGGGACCTGGCTTTATTGTTTAACTTATATACTCCCAAAAAGGGGAAAAAAAAAAAAAGCAGGAAAGAGAGGCAAAAACAAAAGAAAGAACATGGAGACATGTACATCATTTACAGTAGCTGGTAGGGTGGGCCCCTATAATAAACTCCACCGGGGGGCCCCCGGGGGAAAACATCTCAACGGGTGGCCCCCAAATCAACCCTCCTGGGGGCCCCTGGGGCACCCCTGTCCAATACGGAGCATAACCTAAAACAAAATTTTTTACAGTCATACAAAAACCCTGTGTGCACAGAAACCCTTTTTGGGGGGGAAGGGGGTATTTGTACCTAAACTTTGAGAAGCATCAGTTTTTTTTTTTAGATAAAACAATTTATAAACAAATTACTGGTTTTCTTTATGCCACTTACTAAAAAAAGCTTCCCTTTAATTTAAAGGGGGGGGTTGTCTCACCAGCTGTTTTTACAGATACAAACAGCTACAGACAAGAAATTCCGGTCAGGGGTGGGGTTTTTCTAAACAGTTTGGCATTTCCCTTTTCGTGACATACTGCAGAAGGTTTATAATTTGTAGTGCACAAAGCTAAAACTCTAAGGGCCATATGAAAAGAAAACTGTCTTTGGTTAAGACTTTCTTTTTGCCATAAACCAATCAAGTTCCCTTTCATTTCAATAGTGCTCTGAAAGAATGAAACAGAAACCCCTTATTGGGTTTTCCCTGGGGAACAAAGACAGCTTGACCAACCCACCCGTTTTATAAGTCCCTCTAAAGTTTAAATTTCCCCTTAAAGGGGGTTTTCCACAAATGCATTTCATGCCTCTTTGTCCTGCCTCAGCTTTCAGGTGTTTAAAGGGGCATATATGTTTGTTTGAACTGCATATCATGTGCCTAGCAGGGTTTGACATCATCATGCCTTTTTTCCACAGAGTGTTCACTCCAATCAAAGAAAATTTTGTTTATGTAAAGATGTGCGAGTGATTGGTTAGCACTTTTGCCTTTTGCATAGGGGTCCCGGTTTTAAATCCCCTGCAAAACCAAAAAAAAGTGCTTTTTTTTTCCCTCTGTGTACACACCTGATTGCGGTTTCTTTTTCTTTTTTTTTTATTTATTTGCATTGTTTGACTAATTACTAAGGAGCAGAGAGGACAGGAGTAGAATGACAGCTCTTGGGGTTGAAGACTAGCTCAACAGTGAGTGTGTGTGATTACTAAGCAGGGAAGAGGCTGACAGTAACTGCCTGAGAAGAGAGGTGATGTCTGAGCATGTGCGCCCAGGACTCTGGAGCTCTTGTCACTGGTCGTATCCCCTGGAGATGAGCTGTACACTAAGAATCACTAAGGGAGCAGTGAATTTTTAATAATGATGAATGGGGAAAATGTTTATTATTTAATTTGCAAGATTCCCACGTCAATTTTATTTAGTGGAAATAGAAATTTCTCATCTCTCAAGTGAGGTAAAATCAAAAGACTAATGTATTTGGAAAAGGTCTTCAATTACCCGTTCCTACATGTTCAAGGGGACTTACATACCTACCTAAGTGACTAAGGAGGGGACTTATATACATACCTACCTAAGAGGGGAACCTGTTTACCTGGATACCTACCTGCTGAGGGGGCATATATACCTACCTACTGACCAAAGGGGTCTATATATCTATTTAATACAAACACTACAAAAATGGTGACAGTACTAAACTCTATTTCCTGCATCCCCTAAAAATCATGGCTGTGGCTGGAGGTGCAGGGGATGGAGTTCAGACCACAAAATATGATCCTGGGGGTATGGGCGCAGCTGCAGCAGAACTTTCAGGGAGTTGGTCCTTCCCCCCCCCCAAGGACATCGTGCCTGTTAGCTGTGGCTCATAACCCCCACCTATCATCCCATAAACCCCCACCTATCACCCCATGAGGAGTTTGTACAGAAATAGGGAACGGGTAAGGAGCTGCTGGGAAAGTGAGGATTCTAAGATGTGTGTGGTAAATTCTGCAGAGACGAGTTGTGGCCGGGAGAAGTCATCATGGCGGTCTAGGCTGAAAGGAGAAAAACAAGTGAAAGACGACCACTCCGAGCAGAAAAGACGTCACCGGTGAGTCACTGGCTGTAACTACACTATAATCATGAATAATAAGCAAAAGTCAGCTCACCCGCTTTTAGATACAGCTCGAATCCCAGGAGCACGGCCAAGTGGAGTCCACACCCGTAGCAGGTAATTGAAAACAAATGGATTGCCAGCTTCTTCTGAGACACCAGGTAAGAGCACGTTAAAAAGTCCATTCATGTGGAGGCAGTTGAGGAGTGGGTCACATGCTCCGCAACTTCCTTTAAATAGACAGCATTATTTTTGGATTATCAGACCATGAGTAAGGATGCAATCCAAAACGCGTCGGTCTAACGGGTGTTGTATCATCATGTTACATCTCTACGTGTGTTAAGTTCTGCCATTTTTTTTGGATTTTATATTTTCATATTAATAAAGCATGGACTTTTTAACGTGATCCTACCTGGTGTCTAAGAAGAAGCTGGCAATCCATTTGTTTTCAATTACACTATAATCACTTAGGGGCCGTTCACACGGCTTATTTCGCCACGGATTGGTGCCGTACTGCGCGCCGGTTTTGCGCTGCAGTACGGCGCCAATCCGTCGCAGTAATTACGGTAATCCACCGTTCTCATAGAGAACAGTGGATTCTGTCGCTCCTCCCCGCTCGGCGAATCCGCCGGGTGGGGAGAAAGTGACATGCACATTATCCAGGCGCAATACGCGCAAGTCTATGGGGCCGACGGCTGCGCCCCCGCTCCACCCCCGCACCCGCCCCTTATTCAAGCCGGAATTGCGAGCGCAATCCGGCTCGCAATTCCGGCTTGAATAAGCCGTGTGAACCGGGGCTTATATGTCTGCAGAGCCTGTGTACAACTGGTAGTCGCTATATGGTGCCCACATGTGGTCATGGTCTGGCAGTATTATTTGGTCCTTAGGTAGTGGTAGGGTTGGGATTGATGGCCTTGGTATTGTGGGGTGTTTTAGTAGCAGTGATATGTGTGGTATATCTGCTCCATGCATTGGTGTTTTTTCTGGTGACCATATTTGTTAGAAGTATTACACTATTATACATCATTACACCATAAGGTGATAGCAGCTTTGAGGGTACGGTTGAAATTACCTAGATATATACAGAGCCTTAAAGACAATGCTCTATGGGAAAAGGTATGCAAATGAGTTATTTTCTAAAGGGAAGAAAACTACCTCTTTAGTGCCACCTACTGAAGGAAATGGGGACACATGTATGTATGTAATATTTCCATCATCCATACCTTTCATCAAAAACTCTGGTAAATAAGAATCTGTATAGAAATAGCTACAAATCTCCCATATAAAGAATAGCAATAGGAATGGGCAACATCACCACATAGTGGTCATAAGAGGTACTGCATATTTGTTTTTTCACATAGAACCTATATCATCTCTACAAAGTCTTATGGGAAAATCCGCTTTGAAGCCATGTTTTTGTGTGATATGTCACAAGATGGATTCATCCCCAAATCCGTTGAGCGTGCTTTCCACATGCATAAGCAGCCCAGAGAGTGACACAAGAGCTTCCACCATCAGCTTGTTTTTGTCCAGCAATTTTTGCAGGGTGTTTGTTCTCACCTGACACCCCAACGTCCATCCGTTCGATGAAGCAGAAAATATGACTCATCGGGGAAGACAACCTTTTGCCAATCAGTGGAGGTTCAATTCCTATACTGTAGTGAAAATTTAAGCCTTTTCTGCCAATTTAGCTTGGTTATCAGAGGTGCGGTGACATCGATCTGCTCCGGGCCCCATACACAGTAGGGTTAGCAGAGGTGCGGTGACATCCATCTGCTCCGGGGCACCATACATAGTAGGGTTAGCAGAGGTACAGTGACATCCGTCTGTTCTGGGCCCCACACACAGTAGGGTTAGCAGTGGTGCGGTGACATCCATCTGCTCCGGGGCACCATACATAGTAGGGTTAGCAGAGGTGCGGTGACATCCGTCTGCTCCGGGGCCCCATACACATTAGGTTAGCAGAGGTGCAGTGACATCCGTCTGCTCCGGGGCCCCAAACACAGTAGGGTTAGCAGAGGTACAGGTACATCCGTCTGCTCCAGGGCTCCATACACATTAGGGTTAGCAGAGGTGCAGTGACATCCGTCTGCTCCAGACCCCATACACAGTAGGGTTAGCAGAGGTACAAGTACATCCGTCTGCTCCGGGGGCCCCATACGCAGTAGATTAAGGAGAGGTGAAGGGACATCCGTCTGCTCTGGGGCCACATACACGGTAGGGTTAGCAGAGGGTCAGGTACATCAGTCTGCTCCAGGGCCCCATACACAGTAGGGTTAGCAGAGGTGCAGTGACATCCGTCTGCTCCAGGGCCCATACACAGAAGGGTTAGCAGAGGTGCAGTGACATCCGTCTGCTCCGGGGCCCCATACACAGTAGGGTTAGCAGAGGTGCAGCGACACCCGTCTGCTGCGGGGGCCCCATACGCAGTACGGTTAGCAGAGGTACAGTGACATCGGTCTGCTCTAGCCCCATACACAGTAGGGTTAGCAGAGGTGCAGTGACATCCGTCTGCTCCGGGGCCCCATACACAGTAGTGCTAGCAGAGGTGCAGTGACATCCTTCTGCTCCGGGGGCCCCAAACGCATGTGGGTTAGGAGAGGTGAAGTGACATCCATCTGCTCCGGGCCCCATACACAGTAGGGTTAGCTGAAGTGCAGTGACATCCGTCTTCTCCGGGGCTCCATACACAGTAGGGTTAGTAGAGGTTCAGTGGCAACCATCCGCTCCAGGGCCCCATACACAGTAGGGTTAGCAGAGGTGTAGTGACATCTATCTGCTCCGGGCCCCATACACAGAAGGGTTAGTAGAGGTTCAGTGGCAACCATCAGCTCCAGGGCCCCATACACAGTAGGGTTAGCAGAGGTGTAGTGACATCTGTCTGCTCCGGGGCCCCATACACAGTAGGGTTAGCAGAGGTGCAGTGACATCCGGCTCCCCATACACAGGAGGGTTAGCAGAGGTGTAGTGATATCTCTCTGCTCTGGGGCCCCATACACAGTAGGGTTAGCAGAGGTGTAGTGACATCCGTCTGCTCCTGGCCCCATACACAGTAGGGTTAGCAGAGGTGCAGTGACATCATCTGCTCCGGAGCCCCATATACAGTAGGGTTAGTAGAGGTGAAGTGACACCGTCTGCTCCGGGGCCACATACACAGTAGGGTTAGCAGAGGTGCAGTGACATCCGACTCTTCATTGGCACCTTCATAGCCAATGTTCACCTCTCACACTAATGGCCCATGGTGCTCCACAGTTTTCATATCAGTTTCTCACAGTGGCTCCATTTATCCATTTGTGATACAATTTCAACACAGCAGTACGCAAACACCCTTGGCCAAAAAGCCAGTAATCATCCCTTTTTGCAACTCTGATAAATCGCCCCTTTTACCTATGACAGCAACGAGGGATATGTGTGCAGACAGCCTATCACACACCTTATATATCTACCAAGCCAGCGCACCACAGGTGACTTCCTTCATGAATTGTGCACTAGTATGAGGTGGTCATAATAATGTGATTTAACTGTGTATATAGAGGACCCCAAACTGCGATTACTGCTGCATTAAGCCATAAGAAAACAATCCATTTTCCTACTTAAGACACCGGGATTGTCAGATGCAAGTCATTAATTATTCATGGCGACTATTTATCCTTTATCATAAGGATTTTTTTTCTGCTGTGTCGTCAAGAAGCTTCGAGTGCTTCCTAAATGAATAATGTAGGTATTGATTCTACTCAGAGAAATGTTACTGTGTTTCACTCTGCATCTTGCTTTCATCATTGCAGCATAAGTGGGAACCCTGCCTGTACTGAGGATGATGAAGACAGTGATTCATTCTGTAGCTATGACTAATGATAAGCATAATAACCACGATGAGAAGAATAGTAACTCATCTCATTTGTGTTAATGGCTTTATAGCGAAGGTTCACATTTTGATGAATGTTTGCTGGGATAGAAGGAAGAGCTGGAGTATTGCAGAGCCTGAGTGACATATTTGATTAGGAAAAAATGCCTCTCTTTCTACTTTTGAGACACTTCTCCTCCTTCCTCTCTTTTTCTTATACTAATCACTCACTGTAAATCCACCTTTAAAATCTGTTTTGAGAGACCAAATGGATTATCAGCATCTTGAGGGATCAGGTGACATGCTGCCTATAGATGTCTATGGAGAGGGCAGGGGGAGGAGAATATAAAGCTGCTGCAGGCTCTAGAAAATAGATGTACTGTCTTATCCATGTGCTAGATTTATACTTAGAAGCAGCAGCAATATGAAGGACATTATGGGCGACATGTATGAATGGGGCTGCGCCAGATATCTAGCGCCTAATATAGTCTTCTCAGCCCGATATCAGGCGTGGGGCGCACTAAAACCATTCTGAAGCTACATATTAATAGCTTTTCTGCGCCACTTCTAGGTGCATTACAGCTGGAACAGGTATACCACCGATCCAAAAATGTCGCCCTAGCGATAGAATGCGCCTGATTTATGACTCGCTGTAGAGCAGGTTCATAAATCAGGCGCATTCTATGCCAGTATAAAGCGCATGAAATTTGGCGTGTTAACACCGAATTTCTTGAATGTCGCCCTATATCGCAATAATGAGCAATTTAAGCTGTGAATAATGGGGTAAAACACTTTACCAGAGCCTGCAGCGTCTGTGTCTCTATCTCCCTCACTGCAACGCCGTCTCCCCCTCCCCTCTCTGCAGACTATTATGGGCCTTACGAAACCTAATCCTTCAGTCAGCTGATAATCTGTAGCCTCTCTCAAAACAAAAGACAGTGATCAGTGCAGGTGGCAGCAGGGAGGAGAAGAAGTGGCTCGAAGGTGAAAAAGAGGCAATTTTCTCAAACAAGTTTCTCATATTTGCTTGTATTTTTGATATATGCTAATTTATTTAAAAGGACAGTAATATTAGCTTTTATTGTTTCGCAAGTCTGTGCCTATTCATTATGACACTGGTTTGACAGAACTTGTAAAAAATAAGGTTTTTAGGGTTAGCTTTCCGTTTTACAGCACTTCTGGGTCCAACATAGCCGTTGTCCTAAAGTCACTTCCATTCCAATGTTACTTCTAGCCTAATGTGCTTTGAGACCAGAATTGATGTCAGAGGGGAAGTGACATCAGAAAGATGGCGCTTCCGAACCCAGACACTCAGCAGATAGGTAAGTTAACCCTAAAAAGGCCTGAACACCTAACCTTAACTTAAAGTTAGGGTCACAGGGAGAAAAGATATGTTACGAATTTATGCCAAAATGTGATTCGGGGCAACCCGAATGAAAGTGCTCAGATTTGGGTTAAACTTGGCCTTGACCCAAATTTGAAGCAACACTGCATCCTATAAATCTAGCTGTCTGAAACCACCACGAGGGGATGCAAACGGCAGAAATTCATATACCGTTAGCTCCTTCTAGTGGTGGACACCGACAGCCAGATTTATATAATTTGTCAACTCAGGAATGTAATGATCCCCTGTACAGATAAATTATGAATGAATCCTGCAAATGGAATGGTTCATATGAACTGTAATACCAGTGTCAAACAGGGGTGACTGGGGACCACCAGTGGAATTGGTTCTTGGGTCCAACCAGTGGAGGTGATTCTGGGGGCCACCAGGGGAGTTGATTCTTGGGGCCACCAGTGAATTTGATTCTTGGGGCTCATCAGTGGAGTTGATTCTTGGGGCCATCAGTGTAGTTGATTCTTGGGGCCACCAGTGGAGTTGATACTTGGGGGCCCCCAGTGGAGTTGATTCTTGGGGCCCATCAGTGGAGTTGATTCTTGGGACCCATCAGTGGAGTTGATTATTGGGGCCACCAGTGAAGTTGTTTCTTAGGGCCCACCAGTGGAGCTGATTCCTGGGGCCCACAAGTGGAGTTGTTTCTTAGGACCAGTGTCGGACTGGGGGGTCTGGGGCCCACAGGGGAATTGATCTTGGGGGCCCACCATACTGTACATGAAAATATCACCGGCCTCTAGGACATAAATGCGCCCATTTTACCACATAATACAGTGTGCAAAACAGAACTGTATTGTGTAGTACAATGTAGTCAAAACATTTGTCAGTCTAAACATATCATAGACACACGGCTAAGTAGCTCCACCCATATCCCCCTCCACCCACATACAATATCCCCCCCCACCCACATACAATATCCCCCCCACCCAATACAATATCCCCCTCCACCCACATACAATATCCCCCACCACCCAAAAAAAATATCCCCCACCACCCACAAACAATATCCCCCCACCCACTACAATATCCCTCCACCCGCATACAATATCCCCCCCCACCCGCAAAACAATATCCCCTCCACCCGCATACAATTCCCCCTCCCCCACATACAATATCCCCCTCCACCCACATACAATATCCCCTCCACCCATACAATATCCCCCACCACACATACAATATCCCCCACCACCCACATACAATATCCCCCTCCACCTTTCCCATGGTCACGCACCTCCCCACCTTCAAAAATAAACACCAGCAGAAAGAAAGTGTAACTCCTATCACAGGGTCAGGTGTTCCCTCACTCTTACAATCAGGGACACATGTACTCTGCCACTATACCCGCGCCAATATAACTTACAACACCGCCATATAGAGACCACATAGAGGTCAGACACCAGCTCAGGAATAACCTACAACGCCGCCATATAGAGACCAAAATAGTGGTCAGACACCAGCTCAGGTAAAACCCACAACACCACCATATAGAGACCACATAGAGGTCAGACACCAGCTCAGGTATAACCTACAACACCACCAAATAGAGACCACATAGAGGTCAGACACCAGCTCAGGTATAACCTACAACACCACCAAATAGAGACCACATAGAGGTCAGACACCAGCTCAGGTATAACCTACAACACTGCCATATAGAGACCACATAGAGGTCAGACACCAGCTCAGGTATAACCTACAACACCGCCATATAGAGACCACATAGAGGTCAGACACCAGCTCGGGTATAAGCTACAACACCGCCATATAGGACCACATAGAGATCAACACCAGCTCAGGTATACCTACAACACTGCCATATGGGAGACCACATAGAGGCAAAACACCAGCTCAGGTATAACCACAACACCACCATATAGAGACCACATAGAGGTCAGACACCAGCTCAGGTATAACCTACAACACCGCCATATAGAAACCACATAGAGGTCAGACACCAGCTCATGATAACCTACAACACTGCATATAGAGCCCCACATAGAGGTCAGACACCAACTCAGCTATAACCTACAACACTGCCATATAGAGACCACATAGAGGTCAGACACCAGCTCAGGTATAACCTACAACACCGCCATATAGAGACCACATAGAGGTCAGACACCAGCTCAGGTATAACCTACAACACTGCCATATAGAGACCACATAGAGATCAGACACCAGCTCATGTATAATCTACAACACTGCCATATAGTGACCACATAGAGATCAGACACCAGCTCAGGTATAACCTACAACACTGCCATATAGTGACCACATAGAGGTCAGACACCAGCTCAGGTATAACCTACAACACCGCCATATAGAGACCACATAGAGGTCAGACACCAACTCAGGTCACATCACATTACAATATAAAAAATAACCCCTGATATGAGGGACTCACCGGAAACGTCTTGACTGAGGAGTCGTTCTCTTCTCTTGAGTCGTTCTTTTTCCCTTCTCTTCTGCATCCGTTCCAGACCGCCATGATGACTTGTCCCGGCCACAACTCATCCCTGCAGAAATTACACACAAATATCTTAGAATCCCCAATTTTCCAGCATTTCTTTACCTATTCCCACCACTGTATAAACTACACAGGGGTAGGAGAGCGGGTACAAGCCTAGTATCCTAAGGGGTTGGAGGGTGGGGAGAGGCCCCAGGTAACTAGATAGACCTTCTTTAGGTAGGTATGCCCCGCTGGATAAGTTGGTAGGCCAGCCCAGGTTTTGGTTTGGGGGGTTTCCCAGCCATGGGTGGGTAGGTAAATAGCCCCCAGGTAGATAAGCAGGCTACAGTTAGGCAAGTTGATAGGCTACAGTTAGGTTAGTGGACCCCCCGTTTAGGTAGGCTGTAGGTAGGTGTTGGTGGAGTCCCAATTTTGTTAGGCTGTAGGTAGGTGGTTTCCCCCAAATAAGGTAAGCTGTAGGTAGTTAGGGTCCTCTTTATATAGGCTGCAAGCAGTTAGGGACCCCCTTTAGGTTATACAGGAAGTTAGGGGGTCTCCTTTAGGTACTATTACAGTTTTGGGGTCTCCTTTAGGTAGTATACAGGTAGTTAGGGCCTCCTTTAGGTTTGTATACAGACAGTTAGGGGTCTCCTTTAGGTAGTATACAGGAAGTTAGGGGCCTCCTTTAGGTAGTATACAGACAGTTAGGGGTCTCCTTTAGGTAGTATACAGGTAGTTAGGGGTCTCCTTTAGGTAGTATACAAGCAGTTAGGGACCCCCTTTAGGTAGTATACAGGTAGTTAGGGGCCTCCTTTAGGTACTATACAGTTAGGGGTCTCCTTTAGGTAGTATACAGGTAGTTAGGGGCCTCCTTTAGGTAGTGTGCAGGAAGTCAGGGCCCCCCCATTTAGTTACTGTGTAGGTAGTCAGAGCCCCCTTAGTATTTAGGTAGCCAGGGCCCCCTTTAGTAGTCAGGGCCCCCTTAGTATTTAGGTAGCCAGGGCCCCCTTTAGTAGTTAGGGCCACCCTGTAGGTAGTCAGGGCCCCCTTTGTAGTCAGGCCCCCCTTAGATTGCCAGGGCCCTCCCATGTAGGTAGCAAGGACCCCCCTTGTAGTCAGGGCCCCCCTGTAGGTAGCCAGGGCCCCCCCTGTAGGTAGTCCGGGCCCCCCTTGTAGTCAGGGCCCCCTTTGTAGAGAGGGCCCCCCCATGTAGGTAGCCAGGGCCCCCCATGTAGTTAGCCAGGGCCCCCCTTGTAGTCAGGGCTCCCTATAGGTAGCCAGGGCCCCTCTTGTAGCCAGGGCCCCCTTTTGTAGCCAGGCCCCCTTTTGTAGCCAGGGCCCCCCCTTTTGTAGCCAGGGCCCCCTTTGTAGCCGGACCCCTTTTGTAGCCCGGGCCCCCTCTAGTAGTCAGGGCCCCCCTTGTAGCCAGGACCCCCCCTAGTAGTCAGGGCCCCCCTAGTAGCCAGGACCCCCCTAGTAGCCAGGACGCCCCATGTAGTCAGGACGCCCCCTTGTAGTGAGGGCCTCCCTTTAGGTAGCCAGGGCCCCCTTTGTAGAGAGGGCCCCCCATGTAGTTCGCCAGGGCCCCCCATCTAGTTAGCCAGGGCACCCCTTGTAGTCAGGGCCCCCTTTTGTAGCCAGGGCCCCCTTTTGTAGCCAGGGCCCCCCTAGTAGCCAGGGCCCCCCTAGTAGCCAGGGCCCCCCTTTTAGCCAGGACCCCTTTTTGTAGCCAGGATCCCTTTTTGTAGTCAGGGCCCCCCTCTAGTAGTCAGGGCCCCCCTTGTAGTCAGGGCCCCCTTTTGTAGTCAGGGCCCCTGTGGGTAGTTTAAAAATAATAAAACAACAAACAGCCACGTACCTGGCTCCGGCTCCTGCTCCGGCCGCTCCGTGCGGCCGCCAGCGCGGTCCGGCGGCCCTGCAGAGGCGGCGCGGTGAAGTGACGTCACCGCCGCCGCCCTACGTCAGCAGTAGGGGCCGGCGCCCGGCAGGCTGAAGGCCTAGCGTCTTTAGCCTGCCGGGGAGATCAGGGGAGCGCAGCGCTAATGGCGCCATGCTCCGCTGACAACCGCGCAGCCCCCGGGGGTCGGGACATAGTCCCCGGCTACCGGGGCCCGGGCTCTGGGCGCTCGGGACGCAAAGGGCCCGGGCGTCCAGTGACCGGGAAAGCGCGGCCGGGCCCCGGGAGCGACGGCACTGCCTCCGGGGCCCCAAGCGGCTCGGGGGGCCACCGGGGGGATTCCCCGGTCCCCCCGGCGGCCCAGTCCGAGCCTGCTTAGGACCCATCCTACAACTACTTTACCTGACTCTTGCACTCTGCCTCTTTCTTTATGCCTTTTTCTCTATCTTTTTCCTAAAAGGCGGCTCCTGACAGGCCATGTCCAAGGGCCAACCATGTCCAGGGGTTTCCCTGCACCCTTATAGGCCAGTTCAAGCCTGGTAATAACAGTCGTACTTTTGACCAATCTCTCATTGTGGAATGTTGCCCATTTTGGGGGGCTTTATGATCTCTGTGTATGTTCCCTATGTTGTATAACTGAACTCAATGCAGTCTAATGTAGAGTGTTCCCCAAGGAGGGTCCTAAAGCAACAAAGTATTTTTGCTCTTGGCTTTGGAAGGAGATACGAGATAGGCACATATGGATCCAATTAGACTAAATGAATGATGAATGCTGGAATGCTAAGCTTTTGAAACATACTGGGCGTAAATGGTACTGCAGGTACCAGCGGTGAGGTATTTCTTCTCCCTAATGAGATACTCACCTCTTTCGAGTCACACTCAATACATCTCACCCAACCAGTGAGTTCTTCTCTGCACTGATGAGGGGCAACGCCCCCAAACAGCTGTCTGCAGATGAACATCTGGCAATGGCTTGAATCCCTTTCACATTGCAAGGCTCAGTGATTCACATGGGACTTGAGGATTGTTACATCCAACAGATGGTGCTGGAGAGTTCAGCTCTCTTCCCATAAGCCTAATGGTTCAGTGTGGCTGTGATTGTATCTAAGTCTGCAGCCTGCAAAACCACTAAAAAATATATATGTATAAATAATAATGGCAATATGTGACAGGCTAAAAAGTAGCATGTGAGCAGTAAAGTGACACTCCTAATTTCATGGTGTCTTATATTATATTGCTTTTGTTCTACTTGTAACCATGTTAGATATCTGTAACATACTTGTATCCATTGACTTAAAGGGGTTGTCTCACTACATTGATGCATTGATGCATCTCACCTCAGTCCTGTTGTCTTGGTTTCATTTTGAATTCCTGGGTGTGTTTACTGACTTCTACTAGGCTGCAGTAGAAGCCAGGTCTGTAGCTATAGCGACCAGTGCTTGCAGCCTATCAGGAGAGATCAAACAGGTCTGTAGCTATAGCAACCTGAGGATCGGATGCAGCACATACAAGAGGGAATATCTCAGAATAGGTTGGACCCTGTTAGTGGTCATATATTGCATAGTAACTTTTTTTTGCAAGATCTTTTCACGATTCATTATTATTAAAAATTCTGCATAGTTTTTGTCTTAGCTGCTCCTTTAGTGATCCATTGTTTACAGCTCGTCTCCAGGGGATACGACCAGGGCTGAGAACTCCTCAATCCTGGTAGCACATGCTCAGACATCACCTCTCCTCTCAGGCAGCTACTGAGTGTTCAAACCCCCGGTGCTGTCACTCTACTCCTGTGCTCTGTTCTCCTTAGTAATTAGTCAAACAGTGCAAATAAATAAAAAAGAAACCTCAATCAGGTCTGTGCATTGATAAAGAGAAAAAAAAACACAGCTTTGGTTCCTGCAGGGATTTGTACCTAGGACCCTTGTGCCTGGAGACAAAAACTTTACCTCTCAGCTACACACAATGCTTTATATAAACAGACCTTTCTTTGACTAGAGAGAGGAAAGGCCTGGTGATGGCATCCTGCTGGGTCACATGATATGCAATCAAACAAATCGCACACGCCCCCTTCTGAGCACTCAGAGCTGAAGAGCTGGATACAGGAGGTATGAAATGAGATGTGGCAAAACCCCTTTAAGTGTTTCCTAGTCATCAATTTATTACGTGATTGTAGGAGATTATATCATGTTTCGTTCTGTGGGTTATTTCTTTTTCATTTTCCACTGGTTTGGTGAAATGACAGATTATGGTGCCAGAACTGACTACATTTCTGGACTAGCAGATGCTGAATTAAAGGTATTTTTCTGCCCTTATTGCTTGCAGGTTTTTGCTGTTTTTGCACATGATTTAAAAGTAGTAAAGATGCTGCTGTCATCCTCCGCTAAGCAGATCGATACTTCTGTAGGTGACTCTAATCGGTGTCTGCTGTAATGTCCACATTACAGTAATATACTTAGGTTTATGTGCCCCTCTGTGGTCACCAGTGGTAGTGATGTTTCCCTTGCAGTTTTTAGATGATAACTTTTGCTTGCTTCTGGATCCCCTCTTTTCTTAAAGGGGTCTTATAATAAAGGTACCCATACACCTACCATAGCTATCAACTACATGACGGCTATTCTTCCCGATATCCCCCTTACTCCACACGTCATGTGTTGTCTGCAAGGAGTAAGATGCTGCCATGCAACTCCTGCAGGAACATTGGGAAAATCCAGTATGGCTGATCCTTCTTTACCTCGGCATCTGCAGAGAGTAGGGTCCTCCATAAGCATTGGATAGTCGGGCAGTATTAGGGGTTGTCTCACTAAATTGATTCATCTTACCTCAGTCCTGTTTTCTTGGTTTCATTTTGAATTCAGGGGCGTGTTTACTGGCTTCTATAGCTAGTCAGCTATAGAAGTCAGGTCTGTAGCTATAGCAACCAGCGCTGGCAGCCTATCAGGAGAGATGGAACAGGTCTGTAGCTATAGCTACCCGAGGAGCTGATGCAGCCCATACAAGAGGGGATATCTAGGAATAGGTTGGACACTGTTAATGGACACACATTGCAAAGTGACTTGTTTTTGCAAGATCTTTAACATAAATAGCAGTCCTTGTAGTGAGACAACCCCTTTAAAAGCGTGTCTTTATCTTAAACAAACAAAGCTCCATTCCTACAGATTATACCCAGCTAATTAGATAAGAGAGAGGAGAGACAGAGATTGTCGGTAACCAAGAGAGACCTGTGTACACTCAGAAGAGATAAAATCTCTCTTATCTCCTCAAAAAAGCAAAATAAAAACAGCAATGTATTTGATAATAGTCTTCATTTACCTCCCCCTACATGTTGAAGGCAAATCATTGTAGTGGAAAAAAAAAATTTAACTTATAGGTAGGACACTGTTAATGGACACATATTGCAAAGTGACTTGTTTTTGCAAGATCTTTAACATAAAAACCAGCAATCCTTGTAGTGAGACAACCCCTTTAAACCCTGCAGATTTCCTCATAGTCTGCCCTTAAAGGGTTTTTCTCACAACGCGAAATCAGCTTCGGTGGCCACTCATGCATGTGAATGAGGAGGGCAGTGCTAGCGGTGTCCTTCTCATTCACTTCTATAGGAGCGTCCCACATAGCTGAATGTATTCGCTCAGCTATACTCAGAACTCCCATAGAGATGAATGAGGAGGACGCCACTAGCACCGCCCTCCTCATTCACACGCATGACCGGATCGCAGCATGTTTTCTGTTTTGCTGCCATTTTTTTAAACCCTAATGTATTGTATATACAATGCATTAGGCTATATAAACGATCGTGCACCCTAGTGGTGAAGCGCCCTAGGGGGACTCAAAGTTAAAGTAAAAAAAAAAAAAAAAGTTTAAGTGTAACAAAAAAGAAAAAAATTCAAATCACCTCCTTTTTTGCCATTTTTCAAAAAAAAACAAAAAAAATAAAAATAAAAAGTTTTATATATTTGGGGATCGCCCCCGTCCCAAAAAAGGTCCGAAACTATTTAAAAAAAACATCTTTTTTTTCGAAAACCTGAACACCCCTAGAAGGGAAAAAAATTTTAAATGACAAAATTTGGGGTGTTTTTTGGGCATTTCCCCGTCTTTCCCCAAAAATTGGAACAAATTTAATCAAAAAAATTTTCCCTGTATTTCCAAAAATTTGGGGACCAAAAAAAAAAGGTTTCACTTTTGCCCAAAAAAAAAAAGTCCCCCCACTCAAGTCTGCAAAGGGCCCTAGTACAAGAAGGGTTATTGGTCGCCCCAAAAAAGGGGCCGCCGTGCAAGTTTTCAAAAATAGGAAATTTTTTGGAAATTTTTTTTCAATACCAAAAAAAAAACGGAAACCCTACTGTTTATATTGCGAATTCAATCCCCCTGTAAAAATTCCCCCCATAACACACATTTATACCGAAATTTAAAAGCTGTAAAAGCCCAAAACCCCCCGCAAACATGGTGCCCCGAAAATGTACATTTTTTTTCTCATTTTGCCCCCCCCTTAAAAAATTTTGGGGTGTTTTTCCCCGTATAGTCCCAAAGCATGGGGGGGTCCCCCCAAAAAGCCAGGGCCCCGGAAACCCCCCGCCGGCCCCCTTTACCCGGACCGCGGCCCCCGGGGTAACATGGGTGCCGACTGCCCCCGGGGGACTTTTTGGGCCCCGGGGGCGGCCTTTTACTCCTTTCCGACCGTTGAAATCCGGCCGCGAGAGGTTTTGCCCGCCCGCACACAGCGGGGGCCCGGGCCCTTTTCCCTTTGCTATAGAGAAAGGCAGGGACGTTTTATTACCCTCCCTGCTTTTTTTTATCCCCTGAAAGATGTGGGCTCAATGAGCTTTCCGGGTCTTTCAACGATCACAAAAAAAGCCGGGGGAGGATGCACAGTGTCGTCACACCCCCGCGCCGTGGCATCACGCCGGACGGGCCGGGGGCACGCTCTGCACGGGATCCAGGGAAAAGGGGATAAATTCCTTTTTTTTTTTTTTACTAGCCTGGCCAAAAAAGGGAAAATATCTACTTCAAATTTTTACAGGGGGCCCCCTATCTACCCTTTTAAATTTTTACAGGGGGCCAAATCCCACTTCCCCAAATTTTTTAAAAGGGGGAAACCCTATCATTTCAATTTTTACCCGGGGGGACCAATTCCCACTTCTACCCTTTTACCCGGGGGGCCCAAACTACTTCTAAATTTCCCACAGGGGGGGCCATACTACTTCCCCAATATTACAGGGGTGGCCTATCTACTTCTAATTATTTTCCCGGGGGCCTTTTCTACTTTTAATTATAAAAGGGGGACCAAACTATTTTTTAATTAATTACAGGGGGACCCTATCAACTTTCTAAATTTTTAAAAGGGGACCATATCTACTTCTACTTATTAACAGGGGGGGCCATAAACTAAATTCTAAATTTTTACAGGGAGACCATAAACTATTTCAATTTTACAGGGGGGCCAATCTAAATTCTACTTATTACAGGGGGGGCCCTACTACTTCTAATTACTACAAAGGGGGGGCCATAATTTTAAATTTTTAATTTAAATTTAACCAAAGGGGGCCCAAAAAACTACTAAATTATTACAGGGGGCCCTATCTACTTCTAATTATTACAGGGAAAACCCAAAAATTTTTTTCTAATTATTACAGGGGGGACCAAATCTACTTCTAATTTTTTACAGGGGACCATATCTTCTTCTAATTTTTTACAGGGGGCCATATCTACTTCTAATTATTACAGGGAGACCAAAATCCCAATTCTAATTTAACAGGGGGGCCATATCTACCTTTTACATAATTTCAGGGGGCCCTTCAAATTCTAATTACTACAGGGCCCATATCTACTTCTAAATTTTTACCCGGGGGGGGCCCTATCTACTTCTAATTAAATTTCAGGGGGGCCATATCTACTTCACTTATTACAGTGGGGGCCATATCCCTAATTATTACAGGGGGGCATATCTACTTTTTAAAATTAAATACAGGGGGGCCAATCTACTTCAAATTTTTACACGGGACCCAAAATCTACTTTTAAATTTTTACAGGGGGGTTCATATCTACTTCTAGTTTTTTTACCCGGGGGCCCATATCTATTCCCAATTATTCCCGGGGGGGCCATAAACTATTTTTTTTTATTACAGGGGGGGCCCCTAAAACTAAAATTCCAATTATTTCAGGGGGGAAAATATCCCACTTCTACTTTAAAAAAAGGGGGACCATATCAAATTCTAAATTTCAAAAAGGGGGGGGCCAAACTAAATTCTAATTATTAAAAGGGGGCCATATCAAATTCTAATTATTACAGGGAGGGCCATAACTACCCTTTTATTATTACAAGGGGGGCCCTATCACTTCTAATTACTACAAAGGGGACCATATCTATTTTAATTATTTTCAGGGGACCATATTTTACTTCTAATTACAAAGGGGGGCCCTATCACCCTTTTAATTTTTACAGGGGCCCCAAACTAAATTCTAATTAAATACAGGGGGAACATTTCTTTCTAATTACTACAGGGGGGAAAAATTACCTTTTTAATTACTAAAAGGGGGCCATATCTACTTCTAATTACTAAAAGGGGGGCCATACTACATCTATTACTACAGGGGGGCCATATCACTTCTAATTAATACAGGGGCCCAAAATCCCACTTCTAATTTTCTACAAGGGGGCCCTAATCTACTTCTAAATTTCTACAGGGGGGCCCTATCTCTTCAAATTTTTTACAGGGGGACCATAAAACTACTTCAATTAAAAACAGGGGGAAAAATTATTTTTTAATTATTTAAAAAGGGGGCCCCCTATCCACTTCTAATTATACAGGGGGGCCCTATCTACTTCCAATTACTTTAAAAGGGGGGTAATTCTACTCTAAAATTTCTAAAAGGGGGGTCCCTATCTACTTCCCAATTATTTTCAGGGGGGAACATATCTATTTCTAATTACTACAGGGGGCCAATATACATAATTACTACAGGGGGGGGCCCAAACTAAATTCTAATTACTACAGGGGGGGGAGAAGGGGCAAAACTATTTTCTAATTATTAAAGGGAGAACCCTAAACTACTTCTAATTATTACAGGGGGGGCCCTACTATTTCTAATTAAATACAGGGGGGTTATATCTAATTCTAATTATTACAGGGGGGCCAAAAACTACTTCCAAAATTTCTACAGGGGGAACATATCTAATTCTAAAAAAATACAGGGGGCCAAAATTTCTTCTAAATTTTTACAAGGGGCCCTATCCAATTTTTTAATTACACAGGGGGGGGAGGGGGATAACTAAAATTTTTAATTATTCAGGGAGAAACCCTATCTACCCCTTTTAAAAAATTTTCGGGGGACCATAACTAAATTTTTAAATTTAAAACAGGGGGGTTTTAAAAAAACTTTCTAATTATTACAGGGGGCTATATCTAATTTTAAATTAAAAAACAAAGGGGGCCATACTACTTTTTAAATTAAATTTCAGGGGGACCCTATCTACTTCCCAATTACTTTTCAAGGGGGAACCCTTCATTCTAAATTTCTACCGGGGGGGAAAATATCCCATTTTTTAATTAAATAAAAGGGGGCCTTTTCTACTTCTAATTTCAACAGGGGGAATATCTAAATTCAATTACTAAAGGGGGGCCCCTATCAAATTTTAAATTTCTACAGGGGGGTCCCTATCTACTTCCAAATTTTTTACGGGGACCATATCTATTTTAATTTCTACAGGGGGGCCATATCTACTTCTAATTACTACCGGGGGGCCATATTTTACTTTTAATTTTACAAGGGACCATATCTATTTCTTAAAATTTCTACAGGGGGGGGGGGGGGGCCCTAACTATTTCTAATTATTACAGGGAAACCCTATCCCACTTCTAATTTTTTACAGGGTACCATACCCATTTCCAATTACCCACAGGGGCCATATCTTTAAAATTTTAATTACTACAGGGGGGGTATATCTTCCCCTAAATTATTTCAAAGGGGGCCATTAAAACTACCCTTTTAATTTTTCTAAAGGGGGGGCCATATCTACTTCTAATTACTACACGGGGACCAATCTATTTCTAATTACAAACCGGGGGGCCCAAAACAAATTCTACTTTTTAAAAGGGGGGCCAAACTACTTCTAATTACTACAGGGGGCCATATCTACTTCTAATTACTAGAGGAGACCTATATCTACAATGACTATAGGGGGCATATATATATCTAATGACCACAGGGGGCATATATCTCTATAATGACAGAGCGGGTTACATATGTCTATTATATACATTTATAATCTGACAATATGAAAATGCCCCACTGATTGTCAGCTCTTGAGTCAGGGACTAATTTAAAAAAAATACTTTACCCATAGAGTTGAAAAATCAGTTCACTTATAACAAAAAAGGTTTTTCACCATACTATACCCCCCAAAAAAAACAAAAAAAAAAACAAAAAAAGGGTTTTTTTTTTTTTGGGGGGGTATTCAAAAAAAACCAAACCCCCATAACCAAGGGGGGACCCCCCCCGGGGTAAGCCCCCCCTTGGGGGATGGGAAAAATTTTTTGGAAAAAAAAAAACAACCTTTTTGGGGGGAAAAAATTGGGGTTTTTTTGGGGGGTGGGCAGGGGAAAAATGAAAAAATACCATTAAAAGTTCATCCTTGTTCCCCCATATTCTGAGGTTTCGGGCAAAAAGTACATCTTTTCCCCCAAAAAAAAAGTCCCCCAATGTCCCCTGTAAATGGAAGAATAAAGAAAACCCTATTTTAAAGACCGCTGTTTTTGTTTTTTGATGCAAATTTCCCATAACTTGGCCACCTCCCTCTGTGGGTTACGGTTTTAAAGGGAAAAAAGTCCCCAGTGGTAGTCTCTTTTTAACCCCCCTTTTTTAAAAAACAATTCCCCCTTTAAAGGGGCATAAATAGGCGGCATCTACAAGAGACCGGGGGGGACCTAAAAACAATGAAAAAACGCGCTTTTTTGTACCCCGCCTTCCTTCGCCCAGCGTGCAGTGTGTTTCAAAAATACTTTTGTGAAGCCTCAGGGGCCCAAAGGGGAAAAATTGCTCTAAGGCTATTTTTGGGTCATCTCTGATATTAACCCCTTACAGAGTCGCCCATTTGGAGCCTTCATGACCCAGCAATTTTTATTGTCACCTTTCAAGAGTCACAAGAAGAGTTCGGGTCGTTACACAAATTTACAAAAGTGACGAAACCAAAATCATGTGTAGATTGTTTTTTGTGAGACAAATAAGCTTTAGGGTTAGACCCCACATGCCCCAAATCTCCCAATTTGGCGGGGGGGCCCGCTATTTGGGGGTCCCCCCCCCCCTCCCGGGGATTGGCATTCTCCAGCAGGCGGGGGGGCTCTTTTAAAAGGCCCGGCGACAGATCGCTATGCGCTACCCCCCCCGCCGCCGGTCCTTTTCACAGCGGAGTCCCCGCTGGGGCAGGGAGAAGGCAAAAAGGGGGCCTCCCCCCCTCCCCCTGTTATTCCGGGGCCGGTGTGTGCCGCACATACGGTCACGGTGCAGGGGAAGGGCGCGTGGCTGCAGGGGGGGACGCGCGGGGTGCCCACTTTTCCCCCCGCCCGCGAGGAACTTCCGGAGCGGCCGTGCTGCGGAGCCTGGTAGGTAAGGGGGATTTTTTTTTATTTTATTTTATTAGCTATGGGGGGGGCCTGCCGGGCAACAATGGGGGCACTACCTGGCAACAAGGGGGGCACTACCCGCAAAAAGGGGGGACATCTACCTGGCAACAAGGGGGCATCCACCGGCAACAGGGGGGGCATCCACGGGCAACAGGGGGGGCATCCACCGGCAACAGAGGGGCACCACCGGCAACAATGGGGGCACTCCTGGCAACAAGGGGACATCTACCGGGGCAACAAGGGGCATCCACCGAACAGGGGGGGCATCCACCGGGCAAAAAAGGGGGGGGCATCCACCGGGCAACAATGGGGCACACCGGCAACAATGGGGCACTCCCCGGGCAACAATGGGGGGAAACTACCTGGCAACAATTTTTTGGGGGGCACTACCGGGCAAACAAAGGGGGCACCTACCGGGGTAACAAAGGGGGGGCCCCTACCGGGCTACAGAGGGGCTTAACTTGGCTACAAGGGGGCTCTACCTGCCTTAAGGGGCACTACCTGCTTATGGGGGGTTACTACTGGATATAAGGGCTCTACCGGGCTTTCCCCCAAAGCCGTTATGCATTAGGTGGAGTGGTGTGTTTTTTGAAGGGCGGGCATAACCAAACAAAAAGGGCGGCCCCATAAAATTTTTTTTCCCCTGCTTTTCATTTTCAAAAGTTGGCAACTATGGCTTAGACTCTCTTAAATTTATACTTGTGTTGATATTAAAAATCCTTGCACCATATAAAGTACAAAAAACACATTTCTTTACAGTTGAGTCACATTATTATGACAACTTGGCAGTGCGTAGCTCATGGAAGAAGTCAGGTGTGGTGAGCTGGCTTGGTGGATATATAAGGGGGTGGATAGGCGTCTGCACACATATCCCTCTTGCGCCATGGGTAAAAGGAGCGATTTATCAGAGTTGCAAAAGGTATGGTTATTGGCTTTCAGGCCACGGATGGCGGTGTTTCTGAAACTGCGCAGTCTGTGAACTGTTGGCGGCTGTTGCGGTCGATATGTATCGTGAGTGGACATATGGCGCCACTGTGCATAAACAACATGGAAACTGCAGAGAACCACGCGTCACTGATGTGAGAGCTGAATGTTGACTGTGAAGGTGCACGAGGGTGGAGGACCACACTATAATGAAGCAGCTCAATACTAAAATGAGCCAGACATGTCTGACACAACAGTTCAGCAAACCCTACAGTGTATGGGGCCCTGGACAATGGATGCACTCACCTCTGAAAACCCTACTGTGTAGGGGCCCCGGAGCAGAGGATGTACTGCACCTCTGCTAACCCATACTGTGTATGGGGCCCCGGAGCAGATGGATGTCACTGCACGCTCTCTAACCCTCTACTGTGTATGTTGCCCCCGTGAGCAACGGATGTCACTGCACCTCTGCTAACCCTACTGTGTATGAGGCCCCCGGAGCGGACGATGTCACTGCACTCTGGGCTAACCCTTAATGTGTATGGGGTCCCAGAGCAGACCGGAGGTCACTGCACCTCTGCTAACCCTACTGTGTAGAGGCCCCGAGCTGAATGGATGTCACTGCAACCTTTGCTAACCCTACTGGTAGGGTCCCGAGCAGACGGATGTTCACAGCACCTCTGCTAACCCTACTGTGTATGGGGTCCTGAAGCAGACGGATGTCAACTGCAACCTCGGCTACCCTACTGTGATAAGGGCCCGGAGCAACGGATGGTCGCTGCACCTCCTGCAAACCCTAACTGTGAATGGGCCCGGAGCAGACGGATGTCCCTGCACCTTTGCTAACCTCACTAGGGTGTATGGGGCCCCGGAGCAGACGGATGTCACTATGCAAACCTCTGCTAACCCTACTCGTGGTAAGGGCCTCACAGCAGACGGGTTCACTGCACCTCTGCTAACCCTACTGTGTAAGGGCCCCGGAGCAGAGACGATTCACACTGCATCCTCGCTAACCCAATTGTTTATGGGGCTCCGGAGCATACAGATGTCCACTGCACCTCTGCTAACCCTTCTGTGTATGGGGCCCCGGCAGCAGATGGGATGTCACAGCACCCCTGCTAACCCTACTGTTGGTATTGGACCCCGGAGCAGATGGATGTCCACTGCTACCTCTGCTCAACCCTACTGTGTATGTGGCCCTGAGCAGACGGAATTCCCAGGCACCACTCATAACCCTACTGTGTATGGTGCCCAGGAGCAGAAGGAATGTCACTGTACTCTCTAACCCTACTCTGTTTATGAGGCCCGGAGCAGACGGATGTCACTGCACGCTCTGCTAACCATACTGTGTATGGTTGCCTCCAAGCAGACGATTTCTCTGCACCCTGCAAACCATACTGAGTATGGGGCCCGGAAGCCAACGGATTTCCACTGCACCTCTGGCTTAACCATAACTGGTGTATGGGGCCCTGTAGCAATGGATGTCACTGAACCTCTGCTAACCCTAACAGGTATGGGGCCCCGGAGCAGATGGATGTCACTGCAACCTCTGCTAACCCTACTGGTGTATGGGACCCTGGAGCAGACGGATGTCACTGCACCTCTGCTAACCCAACTGTGTATGGGCCCTGGAGCAGAACGGATGTCACTGCACCTCTAGCTAACCCTCTGTGTATGGTGCCACCGGTGCAATGGATGTCACTGGCACACCCTCTGCTAACCCTTATCAGTGTAGGGACCCATGGAGCATACCTGGGGAGATGCACAGCACCTCTGCTAACCCAACTGTGTATGGGCCCATGAGGCAGACGGATTGTCCACTGCACCTCTGCTAACCCTCACAGTGTATGGGGGGCACTAAAGCAAGACGATGGTCACGTGCACCTCTGCTAACCCTTCTGTGTTAAGTGCCCCGGAGCTGTGGGGATGGAAATTGTCACTGCACCTCTGCTAACCCTACTGTGTATGGGACCCCGGAGCAGATGGATGGTCCACTGTACCCTCTGCTAACCCACTTGGTGCTGTGTATGAGGCCCGAGCAGACGGATGTCCTGCACCTCGTCCTAACCCTACTGTGTATGGGGCCCGGAGCAGACGGAATGTCACACAGCACCTCTGCTAACCCTACTGTGAATGGGGACCCCGAAGCATACTGATGTCACGGCATCTCTGCTAACCCTACTGTGTAAGAGGGTCCGTGCAGACGGATGTCACTGCACCTCTGCTAGAACGCCCTACTGGTGAAAAATGGGCCCCGAATCAGACGGATGTCACTGCATCTCTGCTAACCCTTCTGTGTATAGGGGTCCGGTGGGCAATGATGTCATGCACCTCTGCTAACCCCTACTGTGTATGGGCCCTGGAGCGAGACGGATTGTCACTGCACCTCTGCTAACCCTACTGTGTATGAGGGTCCCGGAGCAGACTGATGTCACTGCACCTCTTGCTAACCTAACTGAGTATGGTGCTGGCCGGAAAAAGACGGATGTGCCACTGCTAGACCTCTGCTGAACCCTAATGTATAGGGCCCGGAGCAGATAGGATGTCACTGCACACCTCTGCTAGACCCTACTGTGTTATGGGAAGCCATTCGTGGAGCATAATGGTCACTTGCAACCTCTGCTAACCCTAACAGTGAATGGGACCCCGAAGCAGACGGATTGTCACTTCACCTCTGCCTTAACCGTAACTGTGGATGGGGACTGGAGCCATTGATGCACTGCAACCTCCTGCTATCCCTACGTGTAAGGGGCCACCTGGAGCAGACGGATGTCACTGGCACCTCTAGCTAACCTACTGTGTATGGGGCCCTGTAGCAATTGATGTTCACTGAACCTCGGCATAACCCTACTGTGTAAAGGCCCCCGGAGCAGATGTCACTGCACCCTGCTAACCCTGCTGTGTATGTGACCCTGGTAGCAGTACGGATGTCACGCACCTCTGCTGAACCCAACTGTGTATGGGGCCCTGGAGCAGACGAGACACTGCACCTCTGCAAACCCTACTGTGGTATGGGGCCGCCGAAGCAGATGGATGTCACTGCACCTCCTGCTAACGCTATTGTGTATGGGGTGCCCTGAGCCAGACGGAAGTCACTGCACCTCTGCTAACCCTACTGTGTATGGGGCCCCGGAGCAGATGGAGGTCACTGCACCTCTGCTAACCCTACTGTGTATGAAGCCTGGAGCAGACTGATGTCACTGCACCTCTGCTAACCCTACTGTGTATGGGGCCCTGGAGCAGATGGATGTCACTGCACCTCTGCTAACCCTACTGTGTATGGGGCCCCGGAGCAGATGGATGTCACTGCACCTCTGCTAACCCTACTGTGTATGGGGCCCTGGAGCAGACGGATGTCACTGCACCTCTGCTAACCCTACTGTGTATGGGGCCCCAGAGCAGACGGATGTCACTGCACCTCTGCTAACCCTATTGCGTATGGGGCCTGGAGCAGACGAATGTCCCTGCACCTCTGCTAACCCTACTGTGTATATGGCCCAGAGCAGATGGATGTCACTGCACCTCTGCTAACCCTACTGTGTATGGGGCCTCGGAGCAGATGGATGTCACTGCACCTCTGCTAACCCTACTGTGTATGGGGCCCCGGAGCAGATTTATATCACTGCACCTCTGCTAACCCTACTGTGTATGGGGCCCGGAGCAGATGTCACTGCACCTCTGCTAAACCTACTCTGTATGGGGCCCTGGAGCAGACGGATGTCACTGCTCCTCTGCCTACCCTACTGTGTATGGGGCCCTGGAGCAGACGGATGTCACTGCACCTCTGCTAACCCTACTGTGTACGGCGCCCCGGAGCAGATGTCACTGCACCTCTGCTAACCCTATTGTGTATGGGGGCCTGGAGCAGATGGATGCCACTGCACCTCTGCTAACCCTACTGTGTATGGGGCCCCGGAGCAGACAGATATCACTGCACCTTTGCTAACCCTACTGTATATGGGGCCCCAAAGCAGACAGATGTCACTGCACCCACTGCACCTCTGCTAACCCCTGCCTGCATACTACCTAAGGGAGGCCCTAACTTCCTGTATACTACCTAAAAGGGGTCCCTAACTGCTTTCAACCTATGTCAAGGGGTCCCTAACTACCTACAGCTTACCTAAATGGGGGCAACCTCCTACCTACAGCCTAACTGACTGGGACTCACCAACACCTACCTACAGCCTACCTAACTGGGTTCCACCAACCAAGCTGTAGCCTATCAACTTGCCTAACTGGGGCCTGCTTATCTACCTGGGGGCTGTTTACCTACCCACCCGTGGCTACGTACCCACCAACCTACCTTGGGCTGGCATACCAACTTATGCAGCAGGGGTCTACCTACCTAAATAGGGCCTGTCTAGTTACCTGGGGCCTTGCACATTTTCCTACCTACCTAGGGTCTTGTCTACCTACCTTGTAATATAATTGAGAGGGGAGCAGCCCATAGTTGTAGCGTTATCTCCAGGGGGTTAGTTCTCTCCCCACCATCCAACCCCTTAGGATACTAGGCCTCTAAGTTATGGCTTGTACCCACTCTACCAACCCTGGGAAGTTTTGTTCAGAGGTGGGAATAGGTAAAGAGATACTGGAAAAGTAAGGATTCTAAGATATTTGTGTGTAATTTCTGCAGGGATGAGTGGTGACCAGGACAAGTCATCATGGTGGTGTGGACCGGATGCAGAAGAAAAGGGAATAAGAACGACTCATAAGAGAAGAGAATGACTCATCAGATACGACGTCTCCGGTGAGTCCCTGATTTCAGGGGTTATTTTACGTCTATACTGGATCAGTGCTGTATTCACTGTTATGTGATGTGACCCGAGCTGGTGTCTGACCTCTATGTGGTCTCTATATGGCCGTGTTGTAGTTTATATTGGCGTTAGTATAGTGGCAGTGTACACGTGTCCCTGATTGTAAAACAGGGAACACCTGACCCTGTGATAGGAGTTACACTTTTACTTTCTTTCTGGTGTTTATAGTGGTGTTTATTTTAGAGGGTGGTGAGGTGCGTGACCAAGGGAAACGTGGAGGGGATATTGTATGTGGGGGGAGGGGATATTGTAATGGGTGGAGGGGTATAGTGTATGTGGTGGAGGAGGATGGTGTATGTGGTGGAGGGGGATATTGTATGTGGGTGGAGGGGGATATTGTATGTGTGGGTGGAGGGGATAGTGTATGTGGTGTAGGGGGATATTGTATGTTGGTGGAGGGGATATTGTATGTGGTGGAGGGGATAGATGTATGTGGGTGGAGGGGGATATTGTATGTGGGTGGAGGGATAGTGTATGTGGTGAGGGGAAAATTGTAGTGGGTGGAGGGATATTGTATGGTGAGGAGGAGATAATTGTATTGGGTGGAGGGGGATATTGTATGTGGGTGTGAGGGGATATTTTGTATGTAGGTGTGAGGGGATAGTGTATGTGGGTGGTGGGGGATATTGATAGAGCTTCTCAGCCATGTGTCTATGATATGTTAGACTGACAAATGTGTGAGACAAACAGATATGTGACTCTCTTGGTACGGTGTACTACACAATACAGTTCTTTTTTGCATACTGTACTATGTGGTAAAATGGGCGCATTTATGTCCAAGAGGCTTTTTTTTTTTTTGCTGGGAGTGGTGTGATAGGGTTGCTGGGGGTGGGGTTTGCAGGGGGGGGGGAGGAAGGTGCTTCAGCTGTATGGGGCCCTGAAATTTCTGTTGGCGACCCTGAATAGAGCCCCCAGTATGATGGGTAATAGGGCACCCAGTGTATATAGATAGATAGTAGGGCCCCTAGTATATATAGGAATGTAACAGGGCCCTCAGTATAGATAGGCAGGTAATAGTGCCCCAGTATATAGCTAGGCAGGTAATATGGCCCCCAGTATACAGCTAGGCAGGTAATATGGCCCCCATTATATAGCTAGTCAGGTAATATGGCCCCCTGTATACAGCTAGGCAGGTAATATAGCCCCCAGTATATAGCTAAGCATGTGATATGACCCCCAGCATATTGCTATGCAGTTAATATGGCTGCCAGTATATAGACAGGCCGGCAATATGGCCCCCAGTATATAGCTAGGCAGGTGATATGGCCCGCAGTATATAGACAGGCAGGTAATATGGCCCCCAGTATACAGCTTGTCAGGTAATATGGCCCCCTGTATACAGCTAGGCAGGTAATATAGCCCCCAGTATATAGCTAAGCAGGTGATATGACCCCCAGCATATAGCTAGGCAGGTAATATGTCCCCCAGTATATAACTAGGCAGGTAATATGGCCCCCAGTATATAGCTAGGCAGGTGATATGGCCCCCAGTATATAGACAGGCAGGTAATATGGCCCCCAGTATATAGCTAGGTAGATGATATGTCCCCCAGTATATAGCTAGGCAGGTAATATGGCCCCCATATATAGCTAGGCAGGTGATATGGCTGCCAGTATATAGACAAGCAGGCAATATGGCCCCCAGTATATAGCTAGGCAGGTGATATGGCCCGCAGTATATAGACAGGCAGGTAATAAGGCCCCAGTATACAGCTAGGCAGGTAATATAGCCCTCAGTACTCACCTTTCTCTCGCTCCCTGAAGATCCTGCTGGGCTCCGTCTTCTTCCCGGCACAGGCAGCATGATGACATACTCGAGCCGCCTGTGCCGGATACCCGGGAGGCTCCATGGAGAAGGAAGAGCTCGCTCTCTGCTCCACGGAAGCCTCGAACTGTATGTGCATCCAGCGAACGCACATAAAGTTAAAGAGACCGTCAGCGCTCCGGGCCCACAGCAGCGACCTGGAGCGCGGCGAGGTCCGGGCACCGGCAGTTTTATCCGGGGCACAACTGCCTTGTGACGCCACTGGCAGAAGAGCAGGTTCATACATTCTGGCGCTTTCTACACTGCCTTAAAGCGATTCAGAACTGACCTGTCATCGCCAAGGCTCATACATGCACGCTCATACCCTTAAGTCTCCAGCTCCACCATGGCATCTGCTTCCTCACAACAATGTCAATAAATCTGGTTATTCAAAGAAAAATAAAATGTTACTTTGCAGGTTTCTGAAGGGCCACAAATCAGACGGCTAAATCTGTGCTTTTACGACACCGAATGGTTTCCAAGAAAAGCAACATGTGGTTCTGATTTACTAGATAGAGACGTCAAAGAACATAAATAGTATAAACTGGATGGAGCAGAGCCGGAGTTTGCATGTAGCCGAAATCACTGGCCACTCAGTCCATCAATGCGCTGTCAGACGTCTCCTGGGATAACACTACATTTATGCATTTATGCTTTGACCTTTTCTTTTAATATTGATACTGGCAATCATCAGTATTAGGGTTCGTCTACACAGCAAGAACTTGCAACATGTTCAATAAATTGTCTTAACTCACTAGGAAAAAGGCGGAAAAATTATTACTAAAGTCAATAGTGGAGGCTAAAAAAACAACCGGAAAACTATTTGCATGGATCTTGGCGCGGATTACAGATTTGATTTTTAGCCTTCACATTGACTTCAATAGTAAATGTATTCATAAATATACACATACACTATATAGATTAGGGTTAGGGGGATCTATAGGAGTTTCTATAAGGTTATCAATAGGGTGGTACATATAGGAGTAACTATAGGGGTACATATAAGGGAATGTATAGAGGGATCTATAGAAATTTGTGTGTGTGTGGGGTGTGTATGTATATATATATATATATATATATATATATATATATATATATATATTTAGGCCATGTCTACACTGCAAATGTTAAAATGCCATTCAAAATCCTTAAAGTCAGTGTACCACAGTTGTTGACGCGGTTTTGCACAAGAAATACGCCTGTTTTCGGATTTCCTTGTACATTGAATGTACTAGAATCCGCAATGAATCCGTCGGAGAATAAATCATGTTCTATCTTCCGGCGGAAAGGTTGGCAGAAATCCTACATTAGAAAATCCGTGTTGTGTAGACAACAGCACAGATTTTCTATTGCGGTCTATGGAGCACTGGGTACAGTTGGATGTTCGTCGGATTCTAAATACTGAATCTGTTGAAAATCTGACCAGAAACCACTGCTGTGTAGACAAAGCCTTAGAGACAGAGAGAGAATATGAGATATTGTTTAGATAAATCTCTACACTACCTGACAGTATTGAAAGAGTAAATCCTAAACACCGTGCCGAAAACCGAGTAAAGCTATGTCTACAGTCAATGTACTGGGTCGGCGTGGAGTCCGAAAACCGACCACGGTTTTTAGTGCAAACCCATGCCAAAAAGCGCGGTACAGCGATGTTATCAATTTACAAAAATGTTTCTCACCCCACTTGCTCGTTACTTGGTATGACTCCAGTATAAATATGGAATGGTATCTGGAAATCCTGTTGTGGTAATACCAGAAATGAGGTCCAGAAATAGGTTAAAATTCCTTTCTTCTTTATTGTAATCCTATTAAAAATGCAAACGTGGCAAGCATAGTCAGACAGGTCAGACGCCTACGCGCTTCAAGTCTTGTGTGGACTCTTGATCTTAGACACAATGAGCAAGGTATGGCTGCAGAAGAACTAGCTCTCCACTTTCCCCAGTGGATGCTGCCAGCCCTTGCCAGAGTTGGCGATGGCAGAACAGGGAACAGACACCATTCTGGATTTGGAGCTCTGGTGCCAGGGCCGGACTGGGAATAAAAATCAGCCCTGGCACTAAGCCCCCAACAGCCCACATACAATATCCGCTTAAAAATTTCCCTAGTTCTCGCACCTCGCCACTTTTTAAAATAAACTACACTATAAAGGTGCTTTCACATGGACAGGCCCGGACTGGCCATAGGGCAAACCGGGCCGCGGGGGTCCGGGCCGCAGGGCCGGCTCGGAGCGCCCGCCGAGGGAGCCAGTGTTTCCCCCCCCCCTCGGCGGGCGCCGAGTGCCGGCGCACGCACAGGGGCCGCAATGGTCGTATATTCGACCGGACCCCTGTGCCAGGGGGCCGAGAGGCCCCCCTCGCTGCACGGCCGGGTCACTGACCCAACCATGCAGCCATCATGGCCGCCGCCTGCACCGCGCGGTGCAGGCAGCAGCCGAGGCTGAACATCTGGATCTATTGATCCCGTCTGTTCAGCTCCCAGGAGGCCACGGGGCAGGCGCGCGATGTGATGACGTCATCGCGCGCCCTGTTCCGCGGCCCCCACCCGGGAGTGAGCGGCCGCTCCGACGGACTTGGAGAAGAGAGGGAAAGACATCAGGTAAGTAAGTTCTTTATTATTTTTTAAACTACTTACTGCCCCTGCCTGCTTTTATACCCCCTGGCCCTGCCTGGCGCATATACCCCCCTGGCCCTGCCTGGCCCTCTGTATACCCCGTGGCCCTGCCTGGCGCTAATTTCCCCCCTGGCCCTGCCTGGGACTATATACCCCCCTGGCCCTGCCTGGCCCTCTGTATACCCCTCTGGCCCTGCCTGGCCCTCTGTAATACCCCCCTGGCCCTCTGATACCCCCCTGGCCCTGCCTGGCACTATATACCCCCCCCCGGCCCTGCCTGGCCCTCCTGTATACCCCCCCCCGGCCCGGCCGGGCCCGCGGTATACCCCCCCGGCCCTGCCTGGCCCTCTGTAAAACCCCCCGGGCCATGCCTGGCTCTCTGTATACCCCCCTGGCCCTGCCTGGCCCTCTGTATACCCCCCTGGCCCTGCCTGGCGCTATATACCCCCCTGGACCTGCCTGGCCCTCTGTATACCCTCCTGGACCTGCCTGGCCCTCTGTATACCCCCCCCGGCCCTGCCTGGCCCTCTCTATACCCCCCTGGCCCTGCTGGCCCTCTGTATACCCCCCCTGACCCTGCCTGGCCCTCTGTATACTCCCCTGGCCCTGCCTGGCCCTCTCTATACCCCCCAGGCCCTGCCTGGCCCTCTTTATACCCCCCCGGTCCTGCCTGGCCCTCTCTATACCCCCCCTGGTCCTGCATCGCTATAGACTGCCCCTGCCTGGCTATAGACTGCCCCTGCCTACCTATATAATGCCCTGCCTGGCTATAGACTACCCCTGCCTACCTTATATGCCCTGCCAGGCTATAGACTGTCCCTGCCTGCCTACTTACTGGCCCTGACTGCTAATTACTGCCCCTGGCCCTACATGGCTGATTACTGGGGACAGCTCCAGCTAACCTGGCTAGTTACTGGGGTAGGCCCTGTCTACCTACCAAATTAATGGAGGAAGGCCCTTTTTTACCTAGCTAATGAAGGGGCACTTCATTTTTTTTATCTGACATTTTTTAATTTCTAATTTTTCGCGTCTAACATACGCTGTTTGGGGAATTGATAGGAAAGTGCTGGAAGAGAGAGGAGTCTAAGATGTATTTGTGGTAAATTCTACAGGGACGAGTAGTGGCAACTAGAAGAAGACACTGCATGCTGTACCGGACAGAGAAAGAAATGGAAGGGAACGACTCATCAGAGAAGATGTCATGGAGGTTTGGGCCAGAAGAAGAAAAGGAGAAGAGAACAACTCCCATCATGATGACGTCTCCTGTGAGTCTCTGCTTTTACTTCTGTGTTGAATCACTGCTGTACTCATGTGATGGTGACCTGACTACTGGTGATGTGATTGGGGGGGTTGTAGGTTATGCTGGTGCTTATGTAGTGTCAGTGTGGGCTTGTCCCGGATTGTAAAGCAAGTGCACACCTGACTCTGTGATGAGGGGTTTCTCTGCACCACTGTTTCTTTCTTGCTTGTATGTAGGGAGCTCCCCACCCGGAGCGGTTTTGGTGCATTTTTTGATGCGTTTTTTTTTTTTTTGTGCAGAAATGTACAGCATTAACTGCTCTGCCTTTCTGCACAAAAACGCACCCAAAACACAGAAATGCACCAAAAACGCTCCGTGTGAAAGCACCTTCATGGTGTAGTTTATTTTAGAAAGTGGCGAGGTGCGGGGAATTTTGTAAGGGGATATTGTATGTGGGCTGCTGGGGGCTTTGTGCCAGGGATGATTTTTATTCCCAGTCCGGCCTTGCACATGGAGCACTTTTGATGCATTTTTTATGTGTTTCTGGTGCGTTTTTGTGCAGAAAGGCAGAGCAGTTAATGCTGAACATTTCTGCACAAAAAAAACGCATCAAAAAATGCACCAAAACCGCTCCGTGTGAAAGCCCCCTACACACAAGCAAGAAAGAAACAGTGGTGCAGAGAAACCCCTCATCACAGAGTCAGGTGTGCGCTTGCTTTACAATCCGGGACAAGCCCACACTGACACTACATAAGCACCAGCATAACCTACAACCCCACCAATCCCATCCCCAGTAGTCAGTCACCATCACATGAATACAGCACTGATCCATCACAGAAGTAAAATGTATACCAGACAGCAGAGACTCACAGGATACGTCATCTCTGATGGGAGGTGTATCATTATTATAATTTTCTTCTCCTTCTGGCCCAAACCTCCATGATGTCCTTCCCGATGAGTCGTTCCCTTCCCTTTTTTTTCCTCCGTCCAGTACAGCATGCAGTGTCTTCTTCTCTGGTCACTACTCGTGCCCCTGTAGAATTTAACCACAAATTACATCTTAGACTCCTCTCGTTACCAGCACTTTCCCTATCCAATTCCCCAAACAGCGTATGTTACGACCCGAAAAAATTAAGAATTAAAAAATGTCAGATAAGCTGGCATGTAAATAGGGAGACCCTTATTTAGGTAAACAGAGCCTACCTCCATAAATTTTGTAGGTAGACAGGACTACCCTGTAACTAGCCAGGTAGCTGGGGCTCCCCCATATCTAGCCATGTACGCTGGGGCTGCCGCGCCAGTAACTAGCCAGGTAGCTGGGGCTGCCCCCAGTAACAAGCCAGGTAGCTCGGGCTGCCCCCAGTATCTTACGCCATGTAGCTGGGGGGGCTGCCCCAAGTAACTAGCCAGGTACTGGGGCTTGCCACCCAGTAACATAGCCGAGTAGCGGGCTGCCCTCCAGTAACTAGCAGGAAGCTGGGCAGCCCCCAGTAACGACCAGTAGCTGGTGCTGTCCCCGTAACTAGCCAGGTAGGCTTGGGCTGCCCCCAGTAACTACCAGTTAGCGGGCTCGGCCCCCAGTTATCTGATCTAGACTGTTAGCTGGGCTTCCCCCAGTAACTAGCCAGTTAGCTGGGGCTGCCCCCAGTAACTAGCCTGTTAGCTTTAGGGCTGCCCCCCAGTAAATTAGCCAATTAGCTAGGGCTCCCCCAGTAATAATGACAGATAGGGCAAGTAGTAGCCAGGCAGGCCCAAGTAATATAGCCAGCAGGACCAGTATATAGGCAGACAGGGCCACTTATATGTAAGACAGGGCCATATAAGCAGCAGGCACTTATAGTGTAGGCAGGGCCAATATATTAGTAGGCAGTAGTCACTTATAGGTAAGCAGGGCCATATATAGGCAGACAGGGCCACTTATATTAGGTAGGTGCACTTATAATAGTAGGCAGGGGCTGTATATAGTAAGTAGGCAGGGCAGATAAAGTAGCTAGCAGGGCAGTATTAGCTAGCAGGGCAGTATATACCAGGCAGGGCAGTATATAGGTAGCAGGGGCAGTATATAGGTAGGTAGGCAGGGCAGTATATTAGGTAGGTTAGCAGGGCACGTATAATAGGCAGGCAGGGCAATAAATAGGTAGGTTAGGCAAGGCAGTATATAGTCCAGGCAGGGGCAGTATATAGGTAGGCAGGGCATGTATAAGGGAAGGAAGGGCAGTATAAAGCCAAGCAGGCAGTTATAGGTCGGCAGGGGCCAGTATATAAAGGTAGACAGGGCAGTATATAGGCAGGCAAGGGGCAGTATATGAGGTAGGTTAGGCAGGCAGTATATAGGTAGTAGGCAGGGCCAGTAAATAGGGAAGGCAGGGGCAGTATAAAGGCACACAGGGCAGTATATAGGCACACAGGGGCATAAAAGTAGGCAGGGGGGGCAGTATATAAGGTAGTAGGGCGGGAGGTACAATAGTAGGTAGGCATGGCAGTATAGAGAGAAACATGGGGCAGTATATAGGTAGAGGTAGACGGGTCCAGTTAAAGGTAGGCAGGGCTAGGAGTTTAAAAAAAAATTTAAAAAAAAACAATACTTACCCCTGATGTCTCTGCTTCCTCTTCTTTCCTCTTCCCCGAAGGTCGAGCCGCTGGCAGCAAGCGCGGTCAGTGGAGCTGCGCGCGATAACGTCATGACATCGTGCGCTTGCCCCGCGTCCTCCTGGGAGCTGAACGGACCGGGATTCAAAGATCCGCGCTGTTAACATCGGCCAGCTCTTGCACTGCCGGTGCAGGCGGCGCCGTGAAGGCTGCATGGCGAGTCGGTGACCCGGCGCATCATCCGTGTGGCGAGGGGGGCCCGTCAGCACCCTGGCACAGGGTCCGTCACCGCTATTCGACCGTTGCGGCCCCTGTACGTGCGCTAGGCGGCACTTGGACCCCAAACCAGACCGGGGCCCACCGGGGGGAAACACACCAGGCCCCCCTCGGCGGGCGCTTCGAGCCGGCGCTGCGGCCCGGACCCCAGCGGCCCACCGGGCAAATGCCCGGTTTGCCCTATGGGCAGTCCGGGCCTGTCTGGTGCGCACCTCCACACTGGTCTGTTCAGTAACTCACGGGCAGAGTAACGCTACCCAGGTATCCTAGCCACCCTCCAATGGCCCTTTGAGGGCAACCATAGTGCTGATGTAGCCCTCAGTGAAAATTAGTTTGACACTCATGTTGTAAGGGGTCATTCTGAATTTGATAATCCTGAAGACGCCATCAGTTGAGGAAGCCTACAGTCCCATAACCCCTCCTGCCCCACATGATAAAGATTCTAACAATACATCCAACTGAACCATGCAGTCGGGTGAATCATTTCTTAATGCAGTGTTCCCTTATCATTTAATATTAATTGCTTCCATTGTATATTGAAACCATAACTCGATGCTAAGTGGCCCCAAAATGTCACTCAACAAAATGCAATATGAAGATTAAAGAAAGTTACGCAGATAACTAATCAAAATAAAGCCGTCCTTTCATATAATACAAAAAGAGCTGCTGGGAGCTGGAAATCACTTTCCAGGATGAAGACAGAAGCTTCTTTGGGTCGTGTAATTTATACAAATGGGACCTTCACCTGGTGCTCAAAGAAGCCACTCATCCTGACCAGGGCCGTTCCTAGGGGCGGGCAGGGCGGGCACCCTCCCGGGACCGAGGCCCGCTCACCCGAAAAAAACAAGAGCGAAACCAAAAAAGAAAAGAAAAGAGGGGGGCGGCCTCGCAGGCCCTGCACCACCGGATGAGCACCCCAGACTCTTCCGCGCAGATCCAGCATCTGTCAGAACAGAGAAGGTATCGGGACGGATCATATCCCTCCTGATCCTCCCCTGTAACAGCGTCGCATGGGGCACAACCACTGCTTTCACCGCGCCCCCTGTGATGCTGCATCCCACGTCTCGGCAGCTCTGCCGCCGAGGAGATCCCTGGAGGCTGCGTGACAGCGTAAGCAGCGTGATGACGTCACACGGAGATCCCTGGAAGCTGCGTGACAGCGTAAGCAGCGTGATGACGTCACACCACTTACACCGCTCAGCACTCCCGAGCTGGACGCGGGAACCGAGGTGAGGTACTTTTATATTGTTTTTTTATAATTACTTAGGGCATCACAGGCTACAAGGGGAACATAACTGGCTAACGAGGGGTGCATCACTGGCTACCGGGGGAGCATCACGGGCTACAGGGGGAGCATCACTGGCTACAGGGGGGGCATCACTGGCTACAGGGGGGCATCACAGGCTACAAAGGGGGCAACACTGGCTACAGGGGGGGCATCCATGACTACAAGGGGGCATCTACTGGCTACAGAGGGCATCACAGGCTATCAGGGGGTCATCACTTGGCTACAAGGTAGGCATCACTGGCTACAGGGTCAACACTGGCTACAGGAGGCATCACTGGCTACGGTGGGCATCACTTGCTGACCGTGGGCAATACTGCTACAAGAGGGGCATTACTGGCTACAGGGGCATAACTGGCTACAGGTTGGTGGGGGGGCATCACTGCTACAGGGGGGCAAACACTGCTACAGTGGGCCATCTACTGGCTACATGGGGCTACAACGTGCACCATAGAGGTGCTAAATGGGGAGTTTGTGTAGTGATAGAAATTGGTAGAAGGAAGTGCTGATAAATTGAGGTCTAAGATATTTGTTTTTGTATATTCACACTGAGAGATCGAGGCCGGTAAAAGTCACATGGAGTCTGGGACAGTGGAGAAGAAGAAGAAGAGAAAGAGACCCAACTCTTCAGAGACGTCTCCTGTGAGTCACTAGATATAACATTACAGAAATTATTATAGCCTGTAGAGCTTGTTTACAGTGGGTAACCTCAATTATGGTCACTCGAATGCGGTAATATTGGTTGTAGTATAATGGTTTATACTCGTAATGGTCAGTTTTGGGATTGATCAGATCACTATGTGCCTGGGGTTCAGTGGTCAAGTGTGGTGGTATTAATCGGTCACTGTGTGCTGTAGATATGTGGTCCTTAGTAGTAAATTGGCACAATTTTGCCTGGGAATCGGTTGGATACGAGTAGATCTTAGGACACTGACAGACCAAAAACAAACGTAGAAAACACCGAATGCCCAAAAGATTGAACAGGAAATATATGACACAATATTCAAAAGGACAAATTAGCATCACAATGTACCGCCTCATCTTGAGGCGCCAACAGATAAAAGTGAAGAAAAAAAAGGTGTTGGTGGTGTCGAAATTATACACCTCGCCCTGCAGCAGAAATATAGCCTAGGCACGGCCCTGCTATCCCGACACATGAAAAAAGAGAACGTCACATGCCAATGTAGAAAACTGCACAGTACTATAAGGAAGGCACTACCACGACCGCCAAGGACTTGCTACGCAAAAATGCACCACACTACTACATGTAAGATCATAACAGGACAAGTAGAACTAACACTGACCACAGGACATATAAATACCGCACTGACAGTAGTAGAGGCTTTCTGTAGACATGCAATTCACTGCAAGCCACCTCCCTAATCACATGTAAGAGCAGAACAGGAACATGTAGTACCCACACCCACAAATAGAGAGGGCGCTACAACAGACGCCAATCACGCAAATCACCTCACTAACAACATTTACGAAGCCAAACAGGACAAGAAGAACCCCACTTAACAGTAGAGCATGGGCGCTACAGACCGCCAAACACCACACTGCAGTGTACCTCACTCAAACCAGACATGTAGCAGGTATCAGGGACATGAAGTAACCAGCACTTAACATAGGAAGGGCAACAACTAGACCATTCAATCACTGCAGTATCTTCACAGATCAATAGATGGTTTTAACACGTAAAAATGTTCAAGCTAATCAGCTGGCGTCAGAGTCCCGAAACAATATTTCTTGACGCCACACTCCCCAACCAAAAAATCCAAGCCAGACCAAAAAAAATCCGAATATTTAAAACCAGATTTTGCCCCAGAAACCTAAGTGACTTCAGTTCAAAAGCCCTAGATAACCAGTGACCATAATAGGAATCCCCTCCCGCTCCCCACCAACTCCAACGAATACCAAGCCACCGCAAACGAAAATGCACCTCCCTGACACGCCCCCCCCCCAAGCTGGCGCAGCCCCACAGAATCACAACAATCTAACACCATCATAAACGACAATAGCAAAGCACCTTCTAGCAGTAATAATGTATAAAACCAGAAAACAATATGAGGGCTATATAGCAAGTAATTGTGGCCAAGTGTGTTAATGATAACAATCAATCATAGGACCAAGCAATCGATTCGCCAAACATGCTATGACGGGAATATCAATTGCCCTCTGAGATGAAACGTAGCATTAGGACGTATAAACGCAAATAAAATCATATATTAGTTAGTATTTTATAACAGCATATTTTCACAGTTATTACATATTTAATAGTACAAAATCTTGTACATTACAAACAATAACAAAAAATATAATCCAGAATTCTGCCTTCAGTGGAGAGGATGAAATGCTCTTCACCAGTAGCATAAACTCAGTAGCATAAACTCAGAGACCTTCCCGATCTGCTCCTCCACTGAACATACCGTCACTGACGTAAGCTATACCCCTCCACCCCTCCATATTGTACAAATTGAATCCAGCATTTGGCAGTTTTTATCAGCTGCAGGGACGTAACAAACCCTCAGCCAAATTCCTAAAGTTATTGGAGCCCTGAAGAAAACACTTAAATAATATTGTGCATTTTCACTGGTCCGTATCTAAAGAAAAGATTCAATTCACCATAAGCTCCTCATTTTGTGCCATGATAAAAGTTTTCGTTTTTCCATTGGATCTGGAATTTAAAGGGCTCCTCCAGTTTAGAAAACCCTCTGCTATACAACCTTTGAGGGAATTCTGAGATAATAGTGGAGAGGGGGGGTCTGTTTTCTAGATCGTCTTCTGTTCATCAGAGTGGTTGTAAAGAGTGTCCCTCACTCTGGAGGACCTGTCCTGTCCTGCAGTTCATAGACCATCCACTGATTTCAGTGGAAAGTGAGTAATGCTCTAATATTGCCTGGTTGTTGTGGATCGAGCTGGGCAGGAAAAAGTTTAACCCTCCTTCCAGACTGAGAAAGTTTAACTCCTTCCTGACTGACGGGTCATAAATAAAAATGGCTTCTAATTTTGTTTCCCTCCTCTCCTCCCCTTCCTGAAAGCCATAACTATTATATTTTCCTACGCAACATAGAACCATATGAGGGCTAATATATAGCGGTACAGATGTACTCCAGATGGTATTATTCAAATTACCGAGACATAGATATATAACTAGGAAACCACGAAAAAAAAATCAAAGTGTGGCAAAATGAGAAAAAGAATGAGTACCTTGCAGCACATTGCCAACCGATTGATTGTGGTGTTTTTTTTTTTTTTTTTTTTTTATTACGGCTTACGAAACCGTCTTCAGTAAAAAAAAATGTGTGTTATCTGCATTCTATTCTAAACAGGTTGATACACGGCCATTCCTGAAATTCAAAACTTCAAAACGTGTGAATTTTATTATTTTTTGGTACCATAAAAAAATTTCCAAACAAATTTTTTAATATTTTCCAGAAATTTTGGCTGCGCCACATAACTACACGCGTCATTTTTGTGCGACAAATAAACATTTATTGTACTAACACCAAAGGATGTGAGTGGAGGGGCATTTTTTTTTTTTATTTTATTTTTCAGTGGGGAGTGGGGGGGGCATTATTTTAGCGTGCTGAAGTGTATATTTTAATAATACCAGTTTGGAATGCAGCATTTTTTGATCAAATTTTATTTTCAATTTTAGGGGACATGAAATTACATAAAAAAAAAAAAAAAACAAAAAAAAAAAAAAAAAAAAAAAAAAAAAAAACAAAAAAACGCAAATTTGGCGTTTGGAATTTTTTTTTTTCATCTTTAGGTGCTTAAGACGTAAGTAATAAAAGAGTAATGTTTTTTTTAATAATCGGCACTTTTTCGGAGGGTGGCGATAAAACCAATTAAATGTATTTTAAAAAATCAATTCCTATTATTTATTATTTGCAAAATGGTGAAATGGGGTGATTTGAACTTTTAAGACTTTAAAAAAATATCATCACCAAGCTAGTCCACAGTTACTTTAAAACAATAAAAAACAGTGTTTTTTTTTTTACTTAAACTTTGAGTCCTGCCAAGTAGCGCTTCAGCAACACCACTAGGGGGCGCACTCAATTTTATAATCATTTATATTGTATAGACAAAATGGCATTAGGAGTGTACAAAGATGGGCGGTTTCACCAATACTGCCTGGGCCGTGGGGCAAACGAGAACAAGGCAATGCATGTGAGCCATACAAGGCTTTCCCGCTGCCCAAGTTCACTGATTGGGACACAGTCGTAGCTATCTCTAGACCGCTGAAGACCCGACATAGTGAGAAATAGTGCGCTGCGAATCATAAACTCAATCACCGCAGACAAAAAGCCCCTTATACCCAACCGGCCATATGACCTTACTCATGCACGTAACATGTTATTAAGGGGTTAATCAGAGAGAAGAGTGGTTGTAAAGAGTGTCTCTCCCATCTCTCACTCCACCTCTCACCGCTGAGGAACCTGTCCTGTGCAGGCCTTTCAACACCAACCACTGAAATATTAAAAAACCCTATTAAGCCAAACATTTTTTTTTTAACGTTTTTTGCCTCCTAAGCATTACCCAGTTTTAATTTTTTCAACGACGCAGCGTAGAATGAGCGCCTCTGTTGTATGAGGCCCCTACTCGAAATTATTCTAGAAACGAGAAGTACTTTAAGGGGAATAGATAAGTTCACTTATAAATAATTGCAGAATTATAATTTTTTTTTTATTACATTTTTTTTTTTTAACCACCCCATTACCCATATCCATTTCACACTTAATAAACCCATTATATTAATTTCTACAGGTTGCACAATTATTTTTTATATTAAAAAAAAAATATTTTAATTAGTTACTGTATTTACTTTTTTTTTAAATACCCCATGAAGGGAGAACCTGTGGTATCTTTTTTTTTCTGCACTCAGTAATGTATTAGCCAATTCATATATGCTAATAAATGCTAATACATAGTAAACTGATCTGTGACAGTCAGACACAGGTAGTGAAACAGGGCAGCACAAACACAGTCTGCCCTGAACGCTGGCATTCTTACATTACACAGACAGTATCTTGGGCTACTCTAGGTCCCCAAGACTATACTGTGCAAAGCAGGAACATGCGCAGCGGCACAGCCGTATCCCTTTCCCATGGTCCTAATGACAAGTCACAAAACCGGAAGTCCCGATCGACCGCAAGAACAGGGAAACCCTTTGATTGCGCTGCGGTGACGAACTGCGGCAATTAAAGGGTTAAAGCACCGGGGAGCGGAGGCCGCAAACTCCGATGTCTGCAGCGATGCCAAAACACGTCGCTGCAGATAAACAACCTGCATCAGCCAACGTCAAAATACAGCAGGTGGTCGTTAATGGATATTGAGTAATGCTTCATTTTGCCTGTGGTGGCGCTGCAGGAAAGTTTACGAACCAAAGATTACACTGAAATTCCAGCCTGGGGACACTAAGGCCTCGTTCACCACGGCATATACTGCAGCGTATATTGGCGCCGTACGCGCGCCTCGGAATTTGCGCTTCATAGGGGGCAGGCGCCAATCCCAGCAGCATATACGTAAATCCACTGCTCTCAATTAGAACAGTGGAATCCGTCCGCTACCTCCCCCGCTCGCGAATCCGCGGGGCGGGAGAAAGTGACATGCACATTATTACGCGCTTATGCGCCGTAAACAAATGCAATGTCTATAGGGCCGGAGCGGCGCCCCCGCCGCGCTCCGTCCCGCCCCGTCCCACCCCTTATTCATGGCGGATTTGTGCGCTCAATACGGCGCACAAATCCGTCGGGAATAAGCTGTGTGAACACGGCCTTAGGGCGACACAACCATTGTAAATCGATAAAGATGAGTGTAGAATACGACAGTATGTATGAGAGAGTGTTATGTGCCAAACTTTGTCTCAGCCAGTTTATAGTTTTGTATGGCATTTTCGCGGCAAAAGCTCAAAGCACGGCAGAAAACTGGCGCAGCCCCGTTCATACACGTCACCCCTAGTGATCTAGTTATTGCAATTCGGGGCCATTTCAAGTGAAATTGTTCAAAGTAGAGAAGCCCTATAAATGGACACTTCCATCAGAAAGAGGTATTTTTATTAAAACCAGTATCCTGGAAAACTTTTTTTCAAATTTAGAGCTTTTGACAGTATTTTGTTTTTTTTCAGCAGTCCTCTGCAATTAAAAATTACATATACAATCTAGTCCCTTTTATAGCTGTGATAGTAAAGAGATAAAACTTCTCAGCGACCAGAGAGACTAATCTCTTTTTACTGTAGGTGCTGCTTCTCTGTATGTAGTCTCATTACAAATAATAGATAATGACAATAATGATTGCTCAATTGTTCACTGAACAGGCCTAGGTAAAGATTAGACTAGACTGACAGGGCAATGACAAGAGCCATAGATGAAAAAATGATGGTTTAATCTTTCATCCTTGTCAGGTCCTGCTGATAACAACTACAGCTCTCTCAGAACGTTGTAAGCCAGAAAGAGAGCCGTCAAGCAATCCTCACTGCCGTGCTATTAAACCTCACAGGGGAGAAGTCAAAGAGATAAACTAGGAATTTATGTTCATAGGGGAAGTCTAAAAAAGTGAATTAAAAAAACAACCACCCAATTGAAAAAAAAATCCATATAAGGGCATGTTCACACGGCGTAATTGCGGCGCGCATTATGCCGTGTATTTGCACTTTAATACGGGCGAAATGCACGCTGCAATTACGGTAATCCATAGCTCACATAGAGAACTATGAATTACACATAGTCTCCCCCGTCATACAATATGATCGTATCGGAGGAGAGAAGTGACAGGTCAATTCTTCGTGGCGCTTAGGCGCCGCTGACAATAGAAGTGAATCAGCATCTGATCAGCGCGTACTTCCAAAACACACAGCGTACTGCAGTGCGTACAGTATGTGCCCCAGTACACCGTGTGAACATACCCTAATAGTCGCATATTGCTTGCCAATATATGGAATAAAAAATATTTTGATAGTGTCCCTTTAATACCAACATACAGATATAGATACGTCCCTTTAGTGTCATACAGAGTAAAGGCCACAGTAAAGATCAAAATGCTGCCGCTCTTAGTGTTGGCTCATGGCACCACTCCTACCGAGGGCCCAGTTGGCGCTGTGAGGCTTTTCTGGTTTATTTCTGTATATGAAAAGTAATTGGATTTTGAGAATCGCGGTGTTTTATCTTAAAGGGGTGGTCTCACTACATTGATAAATCTTACCTCCTCCCTGTGTTCTTGGTTCATTTTGAATTCAGGGTCGTGTTTACTGGCTTCTACTAGACTGCAGTAGGAGCAGGTCGTAGGCTAAAGCAACCTAGTTGTCTGGCAGACTATCAGGAGAGATCAAACAGTCCTGTAGCTATAGCAACCTGAGTAGACTGATGCATGCCCATACAAGAAGGGGATATCTCAAATAGGGAGGACATTGTTAATCGACACAAATTGCAAAGTGGAATTGTTTTTTGCAAGATCTTTAACATAAAAAGCAATCCTTGTAGTGAGACAACCCCTTTAAGGAGTCGCAGGCAAAGCTACTAAGCCCAATTCAAAATCTGTGACAGGACCCCAGCTACCAATACCAGTATTATAAATCGATGTTTTTTCATGTAGGGAACAGAACTTTGAAGCTCCTCAAGCACTAGGACCACTCCCTCTGCAAAGATGTGTTATCTAGAATTATTTCTTAATTTAATGGAAATCATCTCTCCATGCACCGATTTCTTGGTGGGCTCAAGCTCATGCACAGCAGCCTGTCTGTAGAGACAGAGCTACAGCATAAAACATAGTAGAAGAAGAGAGCAGAAGTCTGAGCCTCTGTTGGTATATTTCAAACTATTTCAGTCTCCACTAGACAGTAAAGCTAAACTAGGCAATGATCATAAATGTACTCTAAAGGGCCGTTCACATGGCACAGGACTGGTATTTGTCCCGGTATTTCGTTCAGTGCACAATATCACGCCGCCGGGGGACGGCTTTTGTCCGCGGTTTGTGGAGAAAAGCCCTCCCCCTTCACATAGACATGTTCATCTTCCGTCCAAAAACTTTGTTTGGCTCTGCACATCCAAAAGCATTTTTTTAAAAAAAATGTAAGCATTGGTGCACACTGGCAAGGCAATAACATACATCTATTCCAAATTTAAGTGGCACACTAAAAACTAAGTAAACATCAAAGGCATATAGGAATTTTTGAAAATGCATTACTGCTAAGGAAATATGAAAACCTGGGATTCTTAGTTCACAGTTTTGATCAAAAAGTGAACTAAGAATCCCAGGTTTTCATATTTCCTTAGCAGTAATGCATTTTCAAAAATTCCTATATGCCTTTGATGTTTACTTAGTTTTTAGTATGCCACTGACATTTGGAATAGATGCATATTCCGTCCAAAAACCAGACGGAACAATGAACATGTTCTATATTTTTCGGATCGCCGGCGGTCTGAAAAACCGCCGGGCTGAAAAACCGTGCCGTGGGGACATGGCCTTAGGCTATGTCTCCACTGCACAGCTTTACGATCGTATTTTCGCGCTTTTAGTTTCTTAAAAGCGTCAAAAATACGATCGTTCATGCGGCCACATAGACTGGAATAAAATAGACGAGCTGTAGTCTCCACAGTTCATCTTTTCTACGATCGTCTTTTGGTGCCGGCGTCTTATACAACACGTTGTATAATGCGCCGGCGCTTTTAGTTTTATCAGCGTCTTTCCATACAATACAATTGTACGGGTGACGCAAAAAAAAAAAAAAACGAGAAGCGGACGCAGTTTTTGCACAAAACGTGACAAAAACCACGGTCCTGCATCAGGAAAAAAAATGGTGCTTTTGGACATTTTTTGTCCAATGCAGTGTAGACCTAGCCTAAGAGCTAAAAATGGCAAAGTAGCCAGGACTAAAGAAAATAAGCAGCGGGTAAATATCAGTCAGTACATAACACTGATATACAATGATTTTGGTGTCAACGATGTCTGAACGGTTTTCTATTAAAGGGGATGTATCGCTTCATGAGTTCGGCTGTTTTCCTGAAATCATCCAGAGCACAGATCGGTCTGCCTTCTATGTTTACACGCAGGAGCATTAGGCACCGAGCACAATTTTGCTGTTTTCTGATTGTAGAAGCAGCTGCAGTGTGACTGAGGAGCTGTTAGCTGTACAGAGTGAAATTGTTGCCTGTCCCTTACACGCAGGAGCATTAAGGCACCGATGCACAAGTCTGCTGTTTTTTGATTGTAGAAGCAGGTGCAGGGTGACTGAGGAGCTGTTAGCTGTACAGAGTGAAGTTGTTGCCTGTCCCTTATTCTGAGTGAGAGAGACAGGAATACGACCGGGGCTGGGATCCAACTAGCACTGGGGAATAGTGTTTACAGAAATCTAAAATAAGGGATCCTGTGAAAAAAAGACAGCTTTGCAAATGATATCCAATTGCAAAGTTGCTTGTGTTCACTTATTCTGAAGACCATTTAATGAAATGATACAACCCCTTTAAGCGTATAGTGCTGATTAAGAAATTGACTTCAGTTTTGCCAGACTGGCTTTAGTTTCTGAGATATTTAATAAGTAATTAAGTAACACAACACATTTGAAAAGCTTTCAGAATTGCAGGAATATTACTATTTTAGTTACAAATAGTGATTAAACCGTCTAACATCCTAAAAAAAAAAAAGAAATGAAAAATATCCAACAGTGACAGGAAAAAGTTATTGTTAGGGACCCCGGAATCACGATGGACAGACAGGGACAGACAGTGCGCCCTAGCGCTAAGCACCGCATCTCTGTACCTGCATACTTGCTGGCCTGAACCCAAGCGGTCGACGACAACTGGGCGGCAATCCCTACCTAGGCAAGGTGCATTACAGAACGGGCAAGACGGACAAACACTACAGCGGAAAGTCAGACAAAGCAGGTCAAAGCCGGAGAGAACAACGCGGTACCAAAATGTCAGGCAAAAGGAAGAAAATAACAAGAATCAGAAACCAAGCGAGACAGTAGGAAAAAGAACACCAGCTCAAGCCGAAATAGACTATCACCAGCAAGGCTCTCAGAGCAGGAGGGATCTTAGATGGGATGTCAGAGTCCAGATCCAGAGTGTGATGAGATTGGTCCCCTGATATCCAGAACTCACAGAACACAGCCTGAGTAGCAAAGGCAGCTGTCAATCACACTCAGCCTAAATACCTGCACCCCAGCACAAGGCTGCAAAAGCAGCAGACGGGTGTGGCAGAGAATCTGTCAATTAACCATAGACAGCACAGAAATCAGACAGTGTTCAGAAAAGTGTAAAAAACATGCACAATACAGGCACAATCTTGGCCAAAACTGCAGTTTCTGCCATACCTTAAGGGGAGAGGACTGCACTATGGCCTGAACAGGCATGGATTTGTGCGATTTTATTAATTAAATATGAATTAGTTATTAATTATTATTTGTGTCAGTGCTTCAAAAAACACTGTTTATGCAATTTTCTTTTCTGTATGTCATCAGGAAAATCATGTTGGAGACTACAACAGTAGACTGCCATCATGTGTGTGTCCCATCAGCCATCATGTGTGTGTCCCATCAGCCATCATGTGTTTGTCCCATCTACCATCATGTGTGTGTCCCATCAGCCATCATGTGTGTCCCATCTGCCATCATGTGTGTGTCCCATCTGCCATCATGTGTGTCCCATCTGCCATCATGTGTGTCCTATCTGCCATCGTGTTTGTGTCCTATCTGCCATCGTGTTTGTGTCCCATCTGCCATCGTGTTTGTGTCCCATCCGCCATCGAGTGTGTCCCCCATCAGCCATCGTGTGTGTCCCATCTGCCATCATGTGTGTGTCCCATCCGCCAGCATGTGTGTGTCCCATCCGCCATCGTGTTTGTGTCCCATCCGCCATCGTGTTTGTGTCCCATCAGCCATCATGTGTGTGTCCCATCAGCCATCATGTGTGTGTCCCATCAGCCATCATGTGTGTGTCCCATCTGCCATCATGTGTGTGTCCCATCTGCCATCATGTGTGTGTCCCATCAGCCATCGTGTGTAGGTCCCATCTGCCATCGTGTGTAGGTCCCATCTGCCATCGTGTGTGTGTCCTATCTGCCATCGTGTGTATGTCCCATCAGCCATCGTGTGTATAGCCCAACAGCAATCGTGTGTATCTCCCATCTGCCATCGTGTCTCTGTCCCATCTGCCATCATGTCTCTGTCCCATCTGCCATCATATGTATATCCCATCTGCCTTGATATCTCTCCTGCATTACCTTCATATCCTGGTGGAACCTCTCACCTTGTTCCTCACTGAAGTCTCCAAGATTATCTGGAAAGCTCTTTAAATGACTAGAGATGCATCTTTATGCTCATATTAACTTACAAATTTCTGAAGTTAGTGAGAATATATTGCACCAGTTCTTCATAATTGTCTGCTCTGTGATTACCCAAGTAGTTCTTCACAACAGAGACAAAACTCTTCCAGGCTGAAGCCTCCATGTCATTCATGCACTTGGTAAAATTGGAATTGTTCCTGAGTTTCCGAATATGAGGCTCATAAAAGATTGCAGCTTTTAGTTTTAATATGCTCTGTCCAGGGAATGATCTACAAATGTACTTTAAGCAATTACCCGCTTGGTCCAAAGTCCTATCACATTGCTTCATCAGTCCTAGCTTCATATGAAGCGGTGGGAGACTCATTCTGCTTCTTGTCCACCAGCCGCTTGCTGATGTAATTTGCAGCAACAACAACTATATCCTCCCTTGTAGGCCATGACGCTTTTGTCCAATCATCTTGCTTTGCCCTGCTGTCCCAGAGTCACATGAAGCAGGAGTATTTTGTTATCCAGATTGCTGTCCAAGCAAGAAGTTCACCATCTCCAGATCAACACAAATCGACCTCTGATGTTCATGACAACGGATTTTCTGTAATACGATTTTTACATTTGCATGTTCTTCGTTAAGTTTTGTTGAGTGAGCAATGAGAAGGGGCGCATAGCGGTTACCATTGGGCAAGAGAACACATTTCAAGCTTCTAATGGAGCTTTCTATAAGAAGCCGCCAGTCTTCTGCTTGATATTCTGTTAGTCCCATTTGAAGTACAATTCCTGGGATATCATTATCGTTTACAAGTTCTTCCTCTTGGTTGTAATATGGGAGAAGCCTCTCCTCTCTTGTCCAATGGCTTTAATTTTCCACCTTTGTAAGATTTTGGTAATTAAGTCTGGACACTAAAAGTTCAGATCCTTGTTTGGACAAATTTGAGGCTCAAATCCGGTCATTGAGTTCTTTTTAGTTTAATATTGAGTTCTTGAGTTGAGTTTTTCGATTCGAAGAGCTTCCCTCATATTCACTTCCACTGCTACTACCTGCCATACACTCCAATCCCTGGCTCTCTTCAGACAGTGGCTGGTTTGGTAGACTGGTAAACACTGGTATGGGAACGTCATTGCCATGTGGAATAGGTCATCTTGCTGATTCCAAATATGGATAATCCTACCGAGCTTTCTTGTAACGATTAAAACCTTTAAACTCTACAACACAAAAATATCAATCGTCATGGTTTTCCGGTTCTCCTGATACCATTGGCTCACCCAAAGTTGAACTTTTTCTTCCACCATTTATCCATTGTCATAGGTGCTCCACATATCCTCCATATCTTTAGCAAACCATATGCGGAGCCAAGACCTTTCCTGGTCTCCAAGCTGGACTCCAAAATTAGCCAGGTATACTCAATGCACAACGTCTGTGATATTACTTCTTTGTTTTACAACCATGTGCTCTCCTCAGATGTAGCAGAATATGTCAGAATTGTTGATACAGGCTCCTCTTGATGAAGTCATAATTTTTACATGTATTTATATACTTATTAAGCTGGAAATTTTTGGGTATAAACTAAGACTGGTTTGACAAACTTTTACTGTAGCCCACTTCTTTCCTCTGAAAATTCACAGCTGAATTCTGGCTTCAGTCGCTTTTATAGGATAGGAGGTCTACAAATTGAAATACAATGGGATATTTCATTACCTGTGACACCATTAAAGAGGCAAAAGACAGAACAAAACCTATTGCATTTGTTATCACACACAAGTAGCATTGGGGATGCATTATTTTCATGGATGTCTATTATCTCAAAAACTAGAACTAATTCAGCAAAAGTAATGGGGTTTTTTAATTCAGCTCCCTCAAAATACCCTAAATCCATTCAAAAAACCTTGGCACCTGAATTTTTTTTTCATATACCTGTGTAGTATGCACTATATCAGACTATATATAATATTATTTACACAAAAAAATGTCTTAAAGTGTTTTTGCCGTGAAGTAAAATTGACGTGGGAAACTTGCAAACTTAATAATAAACATTTTAACCATTCATCATTATAAAAAATTCTGCACCGTTTTTGTCTTAGCTGCTCCTTTAGTGATCCATTGTTTACAGCTCGTCTCCAGGGGATACAACCAGGGACAAGAGCTCCTCAGTCCTGGTCAGACATTCTCAGACATCACTTCTCCTCTTAGGCAGCTACTGAGTGTTCAAACCTCGGGTGCTGTCATACTCCTCCCGTCCTCTGTACTCCTTAGTCAAACAGTGCAAATAAATAAAAAAGAAACCTCAATGAGGTCTGTGCATTGACAAAGAGAAAAAAAAATCCAGGTTTGGTTCCTGCAGGGATTTGAACCTAGGACCCTTGTGCTGTGAGGTAAAAGCTTTACCTCTGAGCTACTCACTGCTCTATACATAAGCTAACCTTTCTTTGACTAAATTGAGGAAAAGCCTGGTGATGACATCCTGCTGGGTCACATGATCTGCAATTCAAACAAATCACACATGCCCCCTTCTGAGCACACAGAGCTGAAGAGCTGGATGCAGAAGGTATGAAATGAGATCGTGGCAAAACCCCTTTAAGCACTGCTGTGCATCGGCAAAGCGCAAGGGTAAAACTACACTCACCGGCCACTTTATTAGGTACACCTGTCCAACTGCTCGTTAACACTTAATTTCTAATCAGCCAATCACATGGCGGCAACTCAGTGCATTTAGGCATGTAGACATGGTCAAGACAATCTCCTGCAGTTCAAACCGAGCATCAGTATGGGGAAGAAAGGTGATTTGAGTGCCTTTGAACGTGGCATGGTTGTTGGTGCCAGAAGGGCTGGTCTGAGTATTTCAGAAACTGCTGATCTCCTGGGATTTTCACCGCACAACCATCTCTAGGTTTACAGAGAATGGTCCGAAAAAGAAAAAACATCTAGTGAGCGGCAGTCCTGTGGGTGGAAATGCCTTGTTGATGCCAGAGGTCAAAGGAGAATGGGCAGACTGGTTCGAGCTGATAGAAAGGCAACAGTGACTCAAATAGCCACCCGTTACAACCAAGGTAGGCAGAAGAGCATCTCTGAACGCACAGTACGCGAACTTTGAGGCAGATTGGGCTACAGCAGCAGAAGACCACACCGGGTGCCACTCCTTTCAGCTAAGAACAGGAAACTGAGTGCTCCAATTTGCCCAAGCTCATCGAAATTGGACAGTAGAAGATTGGAAAAACGTTGCCTGGTCTGATGAGTCTCGATTTCTGCTGCGACATTCAGATGGTAGGGTCAGAATTTGGCGTCAACAACATGAAAGCATGGATCCATCCTGCCTTGTATCAACGGTTCAGGCTGGTGGTGGTGGTGTCATGGTGTGGGGAATATTTTCTTGGCACTCTTTGGGCCCCTTGGTACCAATTGAGCATCGTTGCAACACCTTGTGGAATCTATGCCTCGAAGAATTGAGGCAGTTCTGAAGGCAAAAGGGGGTCCAACCCGTTACTAGCATGGTGTACCTAATAAAGTGGCCGGTGAGTGTATAATCAATGTACAGGTTACAACCATAACCGGGCTCTGCAGCCTAAGGAAGCCCAATAGGCCCATCTGCTCCATATGAGGGAACGAGTATTATAGGTGAGGAACCCTATCCTAGATTTTCCACTGGACCTCAGAAGGTTCAAGTTTTACCTCTTGAGGGAAAATGACTGTGAATAAGTTCATAGAAAAAAAATTAATAAGGCCAAATTGAGGTATGAATTCTTTTCTCCAGTGTCCATTGCTGTAGGCGCTGTCTCAGTGTTATCACATATTTACCTCTCATTTCTGATTTTTCCTTACAGTGCACTTTTTGCATCATATATCCTGAGGTGACAACTGTAAAAAAGCTGTAAACATCTCTAAGATAGGAGAAAACAATGCCCAGGAAATACTTGTTAGTAATAAGTTACGGTACTTCGGGGAAAAACTGGTAGAAATTGCTAAAGTATGAGAAATATTTGTAATTAGCATCTTGTGGGTAAATAGCCAGAAATATTTTTTGCAAATTGTTTTTTGCAGTGGACTTTTTTCTTTTCTAGAATATCTAGATATGTCTGGTACTGACAATAGCTTCTGTCAAAAGGAGATAGATGTTATGCTCTCCTCTTCAGGTAAAAGAATTGATCAAACATTACATCTACTATTGTGATTAGAAAAGTTTCAAATTTTTTGCACACACCTGGTTTTGCCAGAATTTGTCAGATCTATTGCGTCGTTCAAACACTTTCCTTAAAATGGGTGAAGCTTAGCAGGCAGGTGAAGCCTCAGTCAGACCAACAGATTTACTCTTAGAAATCAGCAAGAATTCACTCCGGCTCTCATGGTGGATTAGTGGGCCTCTTTGTTATTTAGCACCACCTTGTCATGGTAGCTGACTGTGAAGATGTTTTAGCTGTCAGGCAGAAGAAAGACATCAGCAATAGGCCCAGGAAGGGGTCGACGGTAACGGTGGCATGTACATTTTGACACTAGAATGCTGCACCATAACAACAATATGAAGGGCAGGGAAATGCTGGTAACAGGGAATAGTTTGAAGCCAAAAGGCTGAGTGTAGAAGCCCTGCATGAGGAACCTGGAGGACATGTGGCTTGTTCATTGGAAGCCAGAATAAGTGATGAGGAACCTGTGGAGTGAGTCCACTAGAGTGTTTCTTAGGGACCTACTACATGTGAGATACAACATCTAGCAAGGCCTAGAGATTGTCATTGAGTAGCAGACAGTGAGCTGATTTGGGGAAATCCTTGCTACTTTAGAGTAGTTGCTGGGATAGTGTAGCCGAGCTCATTGTTTCTCAATGGTCGGGCATTCCCATGGGAGAGGTTAAATTCTCCCAGATTAAAGTTGTTCTAGATTGGGAAGTGCAGCTGAAGCAAAGATTAACTTGACAGATAATTCACCATGATATCGTGGCACCAAATGTTATCTCAATGTTTTCAGTGGCCTTTGTTTTGAGATAATAGCAGTTAGCACAGTAAGCCATGATAGCCATGACAGTCAAGCTGAACTCTGCTACATCCATATGTCTTATTCACGTGCCTTAAGCATTGGCAAGTAGTGGCCTTTTTGGTATGGATCTGTAATATGGCGCTCATTGGCGTCGCTAGTCAGTTTTATCCGGGGCCCAAGCCCCGGATAAAACTGCCGTTGTCCCGCACCTTGTCAGGCTACAGGCCGCTGCCATGGGCCTGGAGCGCAGATATTCTCTACAGCTGTATGTGCGTCCGCATAGAGAGCGAGTGGTCCCTGCTCCGCTGAGAACTCCAGTGGGTTGCAAGCAGGCTTGCGAGCCACCGGAGTGTCCGGCACAGGCAGCGAGAGTACGTCATCCTGCTGTTGTGCGGCATAATGACGTCACACCACCTGTGCCGGGAAGAAGACGGAGCCCAGCGGGAACTTCATGGAACAGGGGAAGGTGAGTACTCGTATTTTCTATTTTTAATATGCCCTATTACCTGCCTGTATATACTGGGGACCCTATATTACCTAATTATATATACTGGGGGCCCTATATTACCTGCCTGTATATACTGGGGCCTCTAGATTACCTGCCTATATACAGTGAAGGCCCCATATTACCTGCCTGCATGTACTGGGGGCCCTATATTACCTAATTATATATACTGGGGGCCATATATTACCTAATTATATACACTGGGGGCCATGTTATCTAATTAAATGTATACTGGGGGCCCTATTACCTGCCTGGCTATATACTGGGGGCCATATCACCTACCTATCTATATACTGGGGGCCATATTACCAGCCTATATCTATACTGGGGGCCATATTACCTGCCTAACTATATACTGGGGGCCATATCACCTTCCTAGCTCTATACTGGGGGCCATACTACCTGCCTAGCTATATATTAGAGGCCATACTACCTTTCTATATCTATACTGGGGGTCATATTATCTACCTATCTATATACTGGAGGCCATATTACCTGCCTAACTACATACTGAGGGCCATATTACCTGCCTAGCTATATACTGGGGGCCATATTACCTGCATAGCTACATACTGGGGGCCATATTACCTGCCTAGCTATGTACTGGGGGCTATATGACCTGCCTATAAACCAACATAATAGGAACTTATAAAGGAACTCCCCATCCCATTCTATCATAGAAAAGCCAGTTGCTGTGGGGATGGATGCTTTCCTGTATAAACCCCCATTAGGAAGGGAGTTATATAAACCCCACAGTAGGTAGATAGGTATATAGGTGCTGGAAAAATGCGGATTATAAGGTGTTTGTGTGATAAATTCTGCAGAGACGAGTCGGGAGAAGTCATCATGATGGTCTGGGCTGGATGGAGAAGAGAAGGGAAAGGGAACGACTCCGATCAGAAAAGACGTCTCCTGTGAGTCACTAAATGTAACTGCAGTGTAATCACTGTAATATTTCTGCAGACAACTAGTATCTACCACTATCTGGTCTCTGTATAGCGTTTATATACGTCTTCAGAGCCTGTGTACAACTAATAGTCACATGTGGTAGTCGCGTTTTGTCATGGTCTGTCAGTAGTATTTGAGCCTTAAGTAGTAATAGTTTTGGGTCTTGGTCTTGAGTTTTTTTTTTTTTTTAGTAACTATGATTCGTATGGTATATTTTCTCTATGTATAGGTGTATTATTAGGTTACTGTTATTTATAAGGTATTACAATTTCATAGGTAGGTGAGCGCTTTTGAAAAAGCAAATTTGTCATTGCTGATTTTCATTGTACAGTGACTGCTGAGGTGATGGACAGGATCTATGTGGAATGTGCAGAAAATTAGTGTAAAAATACAAGCTGCAGTTCACAATGTGATGTGGAAAATGCTGTGTGAACCCAGCCCTACTGAGCAAAACATAACACAGAGGGCCCGAGCCCCGGATGTTTTAGGACCCAATTTTGTAGTTGTGACATATTTCTTTGGATGCCAGATTACATAGGTATTGTCCCGTAGAAGAATTGAGTCTAGAAGAGAACACGATGCCTCGATAGTAATAATAAAGACCCAATAGGACTCTTTGGACCACATGTATGAAAACGGTTTAGGTCTAAAACTCACTTTTTTGCCCATAGTAACCTATGGGCAAAAAAGTGAGTTTTAGACCTAAACCGTTTTCATACATGTGGCCCTTTGTGTGCCAGCTCTTGCCAAACTACAACTCCCAATATGCATGCTAGAAATGGTAGAATCACAGGTTGTAGATCACCATTCAGCCATTGCCTTGACCAACGAAAATGAATACTGAACCAGCACTATTGCAATACTGCCCCCTATGAATGAGAATCTGAAGAATTTTCCACCTGACGGGAATTCCTGATTCCACGTTTTACGTATTTTCCCTTGTCTTCACTCTGCCCAGAATGACAGGCTGAAGTATTGGCGCTCGCATAGAACCTCTTTAATGGCTGCATTACAAAAGTGTGAAGTGGAAAAATATAATAAATGGCCTGAATAGCTGGAACAATAGACACCATCAGCTCTGCCTCCTACCATCTGTTCGTAAGTACAAACTTGATTTTTTTTTTTCTTTTTAACAGGGTGAAGTCATTACGAGCTGATGTTAAGCAGCTTTGAGACAAAAAAAGTGAATGGTTTATATCCAACTTTCGGGAAATGATTTTCAGGGAATGCTAAAACCAGATGTCTACACACATACATAGCACTTACACTGCAGTGATAGGAATGAGTAATCTCACTGCCTCTCACCTTAAGGCTCTTTTCTCCCCCCTTCACCACGCTTTTCCTGGTCCTGCTACTGCTTCTTAGTCACAAACCCGTCCAAGAGACTCATTGCCATTTTCCATGTGATAAAGCCATAAAAAGTCAGATGTGGAAGACAATCTCTAATGGGGGACATTTTAAAAAATGGGTTAGGCTTTGGTAGCCTCATATAAATGGAACCATGCCTGCATGCAGTGGTCAATGGCAGCACAAATTTAAAGTTTTTTTTTTCACTACAATGATTAACCTTCAACATGTAGGGGGAGGTAAATGAAGACTATTATCAAATACATTGCTGTTTTTATTTTTGCTTTTTTGAGGAGATAAGAGAGATTTTATCTCTTCTGAGTGTACACAGGTCTCTCTTGGTTACAGACAATCTCTCTCTCTCCTCTGTCTTATCTAATTAGATGGGTTTAATCTGTAGGTTCGGAGCTGTTTGTTTGTTTAAGAGAAAGACACGCTTTTAAAGGGGTTGTCTCACTACAAGGAGATCTTACAAGAACAAGTCACTTTGCAATGTGTGTCCATTAACAGTGTCCTACCTATTCCTAGATATCCCCCCTTCTATGGACTGCATCAGCTCCTCAGGTCGCTATAGCTACAGACCTGTTCCATCTCTCCTGATTATTATTTTGCTTTTTTGAGGAGATAAGAGAGATTTTATCTCTTCTGAGTGCACACAGGTCTCTCTTGGTCAAATTGGACTGTGAGCCAGGGCGATGGGTAGGCGAAGGCAGGCGACCGCCTAGGGCGCCACTTAATCCCAGGAAGAAAAGGGGGCGCAAGGAGGTATGGAGTGGGCTGAATTTTCCATTTGGGGGCGCTTTGTGCCTTATTTGCCTAGGGCTCCAGAACACCTTCTCCCAGCCCTGCTCTTGGTTATCGACCATCTCTCTCTCTACTCTCTCTTCTCTAATTAGCTGTGTGTAATCTGTAGGAACGGAGCTTTGTTTGTTTAAGATAAAGACACGCTTTTAAAGGGGTTGTCTCACTACAAGGATTGCTTTTTATGTTAAAGATCTTGCAAAAACAAGTCACTTTGCAATATGTGTCAATTCTAGGCTGCAGTAGAAGCCAGGTCTGTAGCTATAGCAACCAGTGCTGGCAGCCTATCATGAGAGATTGAACAGGTCTGTAGCTATAGCGAGCTGATGCAGCCCATACAAGAGGGGATATCAAGGAATAGGTAGGACACTTTTAATGGACACATATTGCAAAGGGACTTGTTTTTGCAAGATCTTTAACATAAAAAGCAATCCTTGTAGTGAGACAACCCCTTTAACCCCTTCCTGACAGCCAGTCAAAATAATATGGCTCTTTTTCCCTCCTCGCCTTCCCACAGCCGTAACGTTTTTAATTTTCCATCTACATAGACATATGAAGACTTTTATTTTGCAGGACAAGATGTAGTTTCCAAAAGTGTCATTCACCGTACTACAGCATATACTGGGAAACTGCAAAAAAATTCTAAGTGAGGTGGAATGTGACAAAAGCTTTCTTGCGCCGTGTTTGTGGGGGTTTTATTTTTACAGCGTTCATTCTTTGGTATAAATGATGTGCTCTCTATATTCTGCAGGTTGATACAATTCCGGGAAAACTAAATATGTAGGGTTTTCTTTATGTTTTAGTACCATAAAACAAATCCAAACATTTTCTGTTTCTTACATTTGCGCTGCAGCTCCATTTTCTGAAACCATTTTTTTTGTACTTCCACCTTTGGAGCTGAGTGATGGTGCATTTTTTGTGGGCTACAGTGTACTTTTTATTCGTACCATTTTGGGTTAGATGTGACTTTTTTGATGACTTTGTATTCCAATTTTAGGGGACTTGAAATGTCCCCCAAAAAATTGGCATTTGAAATTTTTTTGCTTCCACAGTGTTCAGCGTAAAGGATAAATTATATTATATTTTAATAGATCTGACTTTTACAGACGTGACGATACCAATTATGTGTAACTTTTTTATTATTATAGCAAAAGGGGAATGATTTGAACGTTCAATATTTTTTATTTATTTTTATACTTTAAAACTTTTTAACATTTATTGTAAGTCTCCCTTGAGTACTTAACCAACGGGGGAGGGGGGGGGGGGGTGGTGATCGTTAGTACACCCTTTTGCATCTTATAAACAATGCAGGAGTGTGTACAAAGATGGCAGCTTTACCATTTCCTGCTTGGGGCAAGAAGTGATAAAACTGCAGACGTGGCGTCAATGGAAGCCTTTATAAGACTTTCAGCTGCCATGTTTACCAATCAGTACCCCACGATCTGCACTTTTTTTTTATTCATTTAGGTACCGGGGCATTTAAAGGGTTAATCAGCAGGGAACAGAGCTGGCTCCATTCACTGCTGTTGCCGGCGGTGTCAGCTGCAATTAGAAGTGGACACCAGTCTTCTATTTAGCAGGATTACTGAGTGATCCTGCCACATAGAACCTTACAGACACATCCTGTGTCAGTAAGGGGTTAATATCTATAAACAAGAAAATCTGTGCTATATGAACTATGGCACCTATTCCTAGTAAGTTACTATCAAATGTGGAATCTGCTTTACATTGCTCCATATTCGCCAAATTTCATAGAACATCTTGGAAACTCCCACAAAAAGGGAAATGCTCCAGACTCTCAAAAGTTTTGAGAAATCTTCCAGGCTCCATGAATGGCGTTCATATGGTGCATACTCAGAAGCTGTAAGCAGACCATACCTAGTGTAATATACTGCTGGGCACCCGATACAACAGCCAGGATAGACACTAGCTCTGATCCCAGCCATCTAACCCCATAGGTGCCACGGTCTATGGCGGCCACGGCATCTAGGTGGTTGACAAAAGGAGGAGACTCCCTCTGTCAACCATCAGCACCCCAACACTTTAATTGTACTGTGCCAATGGTTGCAATGGCATGTGGAGGCCAAATAATAGCCTCCAGGTCCATGATGTATAGAAGCCCGAAGGCTGAGTTTGATACATAGGCTGTCACAGGTATAATACATAGCAATATATGATAATAGCAATCAAGCAATTGTATAGTCCAGTCCTATAATGGTGCAAAAAATAAAAATTTAAAAAGCAATTAAATAAAAAATGTCTGACCAAACACAAAAACCCCGGTTTCCACAATAAAAACACTTTATTTTGTAAAAAAAATGAATATTTTTGTTAAAAAAAGATATGCATAAAAGGTAGTAATCTAATCTATACAATGAACACCTCCCTCCAAAAAAAACTGCCAGAATTGCAGTTTTTTGTTCATCCAACAGAATAAAAGTGCTAAAAAACTTGGATGTACACAAACATGGTACCTATGAAAACATCAACTTATCCTACAAATAAAAAGCCCTAACTTAGCTCCATCAACATAAAATCCAAGTTATAGTTATCAGAATGTTGTGACATAAAAATGGATTTATGGATGTGTGGCATGGCCTGAAAAAAGTTAGTCGTTATCGATAAAAAGGGAGAAAAACTTCCGTTGCACATCAATCTCCTTGAAGACATTTTTTAAGGTTGGAGGCTATGTATTACACCTGTCATAAAACATGCCCATACTACTGCACAGGCTCACAGGTTCAGACGGGAACTATTAGAACCGCCATCTTGGTACACCCTTCTGTGATACTTATACAACACAGAAGGTTGTACAAGAGATCACACCTTCACACCCCCTAGTAATCAAGTACCCTAGCGGGACTGCAAAGTAAAAAAAAAGTTGTAAAAGTTGTTAAAAATTAATTGAAAATATTAAAAATTGAAAATCCCCCTCCCCTCTTTTGCCATTTTACAAATAAAATAATAAAAAAATAAAAAAATACACATACTTGGTATCGGCTCATAGAAATTTGATCTATTAAAATATATCATCCTTCATATTGTATGCTGAGCACCATGGAGGAAAAAATAAATAAATTGTAAAATTTGGGGGGAGGGGTCATTTCACATCCCCTAAAAATTGATTAAGTGATTAAAAGGTCACAAAACTTTCTTTTTGGTTTCCTAATACATTCTGTGGTACAGTCAATGACACCATTAGAAAGTACATTTTGTCCCGCAAAAAACAAGCCCTCAAAAGTCTATGTAGAAGGAAAAATAAAAAACTTATGGATTTTAGAAAGCGGAGAAGAAAACAATGAAGAGCCATAGTATTATGACCACACGGCGGGAAGGGGTTAAATTTGATTTGGGCTTCTGACAGCAGTACTGCCAAAACTGCTTTGATGTCACCCCTGTAGCCTTGTCTGTGTTTGATGGGTACAGTCTTGCCATCTTGTCATCCAGAAGAACACTACAACTGTCCTTAAAGGAGTTTTCTCACTATGCAGTTTCACAGAGCACCATCCCGCTTTAAAATCACACATGCTGTTCAGGCTGTGGGCGGATCTATATCAGTGATTGACATATGAGTTCTGCAGTTCCTAACTATTCCTGTTACACTGGCATGAGTTTAAGATATTTATAAAGTGTATTACACAGGCTGCAGGGTTCCAAAGATTGTTTACTTAGCTACATGAGAAGCATTCAGAGTCTGTTGCCAGAGATAAGACTCTGCAGGGGGTGACTCACCATGGTCGGAGTGAATGACTGACAGCACCTTAGAGCAATCAGGGCTAATTAAGAGCAGGGAGAGGTAGAAAAACATGGTTGGTAACCAGAGAACCCTGTGTGCTTTAAGAGGAGATAAAATCTTCTTTATCTCCCGACCAAAGAAAAATCAACAAAGCAATGTATTTAGAAAAAGCCTTTAATTATCCCTACATATTAAAAGCTAATCATTATAGTGAGAAAATCTCTTTTACTCACCCACCTTTTAATGATAATGAGACAACTCTGCTGACTCTGTCCAGGCCTACACAGCAAAGCAGCAGAAAGCAGGAATAGTAAGTCTGTCATGTGTACTAATTTTCCTAAAGTTACTGATATTTCTGCACCCCTTTAATTATACATTATTTAGTCTTCTTTTTTTTATCTTAACTTGACCACTTGAACTCTTAAATCCACTTAATCTGCAATGTGTAAGTCAAGTTGCAAAGTGTATTGGTTGAGCTATAAAGAAAAGTAGAGGGTCTCAGCTTCTTCTAATTACACATGATCCCTCTCTGGATGGATGTGTTTAATTCACTGGCACGTCCGCCAAGGACAGTTCATCCTGCGCTATTATCCCCGTCCGCCTGCCAGTGTTTGTCACAGTCCTGGCTGACAACCGCGTGGTATATTCTTTAGTGCTGCTGACTTAAAGTCCTCTGTGCTCCTGGCCATAGACAGAATCCATTTGTAGAGTGGTATCCACAACACGACTCCAATCTGTTCTCTTTCCCACTGATTATTTAATCTGTGCTGTTCATTTGCATTGGAGCAGCTGTGTTACTAACAATATTTTCCCTACCAGTTACATGACAGAGATGGTCTTTTCGCAGTGTGGGTGTCTGCCATTTGGAAGTTAAAGAGCGATGCCACTCAAAATGTGCACTCATTCACAAAAAAATCTAATGCACTCAGGACTGTGGGATGGATGCAAAATTCGGTATGCAGTTATGTAATAAACAGATATGTAAATGATTACTGTAAACGGTTCTACACTCTCACCGGCCCCGCAAGTCCGCTGTCTTGGGATAACCCTTGACTCCACTTTGTCCTTCAAACCACACATCCAAACCCTCACCTCTGCCTGCCGCTTCCACCTGAAAAATATTTCACGAATCTGCTCAGTCCTTAACCCTGATACTTCAAAAATGCTCGTCCATGCCCTTGTCATCTCCCGCCTAGACTACTGCAACATCCTTCTCTCCAGCCTCCCGTCTGGTACTCTTGCTCCCCTTCAATCCGTCCTCAACTTTGTTGCCTGTCATATCCACCTATTTCCTTGCTACTGCTCTGCCTCTCCCCTCTGCCAATCTCCTCACTGGCTACACATTGCCCAGCGAATTCAGTTCTAGTTACTAACCATGACCTACAAGGCTCTCCATAACCTCTCCCCTCCATACATCTCTGCCTTAATCTCCAGTTACCTCCCCTCTCGCAACCTCCACTCCTCACAGGACCTTCTTCTCTGCTCTCCTCTTGTCAGCTCCTCACACAACCGTCTCCAAGATTTCTCCCGTGCTTCCCCCACACTCTGGAACTCACTGCCCCAACACATCAGCCTCTCCTCCACTTTCACCAGCTTCAAAAGCAACCTGAAAACCCATCGCCTATAACCTACAATAACCCCACCACCAGTACACCCTCCACAAACATGTCTGCTCCTCACCTTCTGTCTCTGTCCCCTTTCCTTGTAGATTGTAAGCCTTCGCGGGCAGGGTTCTCTTTTCCTCTGTACCAGTTGTTAGTCACATATTGTCACCATTGTACTTGTTTGACTTATGTACGTAACCCCCCTTGAATGTACAGCGCCCTGGAATTAATGGCGCTCTAAAATAAATAATAATAATAATTACAGGTGTGGTTTGATTAGACTCTGGGTCTTGCCACAAGAGAGGTAAAAGTGCTTTCCACGTTGCCCTGTAAAAAGGCTCTCAGAAGCCACTTTTGGGTAGTATACCTCTTGGTGAGGAGAGATCATTGACTACTAGACATGCCTCTATGACGCACTCAAAGACATTTTGCCCAGGTGACCAACTTTGAGAGAAGGCGCATCATTGGACTGAGAGAAACAGGAATTTTTTGGGGCGAATTGCCCACCACCAAAGCCATTCTGACCAAATTTTTAGGAAGTGTTGGGAGCAGTGATTTTGTGAGGGCAAATAGGCTCTAGACAGATCACTGGTAAAGAAGACTAATTGACCTGCTGACAAGCACAAGCAGCTCCCACAGTTTTCTTGTCCACCATTCAGACAAGGGTGGCACCTTCATTATACTCCCCTATCTATGCCTGGACCATTTCCAGGTGCATAGCAGAAGGAAATTTGGTAGGACAAAGCCCATCACACTTCCTGCCTCCTACAGCCAACCTTCATTTACAGTAGTGTTGCAAACAAGAAACCTGAACTGCTATGGGCTGGAACCGAATGGGCTTTAGTGACAAATCCAGGTTCTGTTTGAGATCCAATGATGTTTGGGTTTGGGTATGAAGTCATTAAAGGGGTTGTCTCACTACATCGATTCATCTTACCTCAGCCCTGTTTTCTTGGTTTCATTTTGAATTCAGGGGCATGTTTACTGGCTTCTACTAGGCTGCAGTACAAGCCAGGTCTGTAGCTATAGCGACCAGTGCTGGCAGCCTATCAGGAGAGATCAAACAGGTCTGTAGCTATAGTGATCTGAGGAGCTGATGCAACCCATACAAGAGGGGATATCTCTGAATAGGTAGGACACTGTTAATGGACATATATTGCAAAGTGACTTGTTTTTACAAGATCTTTAACATAAAAAGCAATCCTTGTAGTGAGACAACCCCTTTAAGGTGAGCATTTCAATTCTGCCTTTACTCTGAAGCGACACAGTGCCCCAACTGCTGGTGTGATGATCTGGGAGTCATCGCATACAAAGGTCGGTCATCCCTAGTGTGAACTTTTCCTGAATAAAACTTATGGAAATTCGAAGCTTCCTAAAACATTCTTCCTTATTTGCTTCCAAATTAAAAAGCACAACAGTGCGGAAGCATATGGATATGGAGACAGATTGTGAGTTCTGCTACTGGCTTACGCGTTTCAAGCCCATGTTGTACTCTTGAGCACAGCTAACCAACACCTGTGTTCTTTCTGGTCGAAAACACTAAAAGACCAAGTAAGACACATCATAGATAAAAAAGGAATGGAGGGGAGGAAGGAAGGAAAAAAGTAAGAAACCAGTAAATGGGGAACAAGAAAAGAAGGAAAGAAACATCAATTCAAACATACTCATCTTATTCAATGTGCCCTAAATGAATTCTCTACAATAGCACACTTCAATAGAAATACATTAAATCATTACTATAGTTCAAGCCTCTGGGCAAACGTGTATCCAACTCCAAAATTCAGAAGATTTTCCTACTTCTGAATTTCCCTTCCTCTCCTCACTCCCCTTTTTTTCTATGATGTGTCTTACTTCATGTTCATTGGTCCCTTAGGGCGACATGTCCGAAAATTGGCGTCACCGCGGCAGTTTTTAGATGCATTTAAACAGTGTAAAGTGCGTCTGAAAGTCCGATCCTCACAAAAATCTGGCGTCTGGTATACCTTGCATAGTAAACTTAATGCGCCTAAAAAGGCGCGTTACACAATTGCAGTGCATAGTATATCATTTCTAGTGTATGTATTGAACCTATCCAGGCGCATTGCGTAATGGAGGCGCACAGCGTATCATTGCTACTATATGTAATGCGCCTTTTTAGGCGCATTACAATGTGTCATGCCCAACGTATAATGCACCTAGTTTTGGTATATTACAGTTCATTTACATTGAGAATTTGCGTCAAGAGTATTTTTGGCGCAAAATAGACCAAAAAAACCAGCGCTTGCGTATTTGGACATGTCCCCTTCGTATTTTTAACCAGACACACCACAGGAGTTGATTAGCTGTGAGTCTAATATGGACTTGAAACGCGTAAGCCAGTATCGGGATTTATCCATATCCATATGCTGCCACACTGTTGTGCTTTTAATTTAGAAGCAAATAAAGATTTTTTTTAGGACGCTTCGGATTTCCAGTATTTTTATTCGGGGAAGGTTTGCACTTCGTTTTGAGGCCGACAACTAAGATATCCAAGGATTTATGGACATAATGACTGAGAGCCTGAATGCTTAGCGCGATAAGTATATCATTTACACTGTTTGTACATCCCTAGAGTGATACTAGGGACACTAACAGCTCAGTGATATGTGCAGGACGTCCTACGGCCACATGTGTTGCCTCTCAGTGTCAGACAGGTCGTGGATCGGCTGAGTCACCCATGAGAGTTGACGATAAGGGTATGTTCACACGGGGTAATTTCGACGCGCGTTTCGCGTCGTATTTGCGCTCTAATACGAGCGAGATGCGGCGAAATTACGGTAATCCATAGAGAACTATGGATTACGCCTCCTCTCCGCGCTCGTACAATACGATCATATTGTACATGGACACGGAGAGATAAGTGACATGTCAATTACTTGCGGTGAATACGTGCCGCGAGTCATGCATGTCAATGGGGCTGATGGGCTGACGGCCCCCCGCACCACGAGACTACACGCGTATTAGCGCCACTCCCAATACGCGCCGCAATTACGCCATGTGAACATAGCCTAACCGCGCCAGGGAGCGTGGATTCTGACTTTAAATACTCATCATGTGGACAGAGCCTGAGTGGATGTTCCCTTGCCCGGTGTCCTCTCTATGAGCCTAAGAAGAGAGACACTGACAAAAAGCGGCTGTCACTCTGGTGACCCGGCCTGTCTACAGGGTGGCCAGTCCAAGGCAGATTTGGCCCAAATTTCAATTCCAAAAGAGTCTTTCAAGATAAGAGCTGCTTTAACCATAAAAAAACAAACAAATGTTCCGTATAACAGTTCAACTCTGTTGGATTCTTCAAATTTATTACACCAAAAATAGGAATAATGAACATAATTAGTTTATTACCTCTTCATATTCCCTGCTTCACTAATAACCCTTTCGAAAAATCTGGATAATTCATATTTAATGAGATTTTCCCTGTTTTCTCTGTGATTTGTTATCATTGTGTTCGGTGCTGTTACTACACTAATTATATTTATTTTTCTATTATTATATTTTACATTATGTCTTTGACGTTTGGCACACACTTAAAGCTTGCTGCTTCCTCTGGGAGTTACAAGGCAATTATGTGTGCTAAGGATTGGGCTAGACGGCTGCAGGAGAAAATACTGAGAATCATCTTGGCACTTGTTCTGCTGGGAATATGCTGTATACTTACATCCTTACATTCCCGACACATTATATAATCCAGAGCCACATTATAGTATAGAGTTTACAACAGCTGGAAGACCCAGCATTGTTCTTTGGCATAGCTTACATTGATTCAAAGGACTTTTCCATTGCTAGAATATATTTTGTGATTACTTTTGATGTTTTATTACCTGCTTCAAGGCAGCCTATGGCAGACGATCCTGGTGCCTGAAGGAGTTGTTCCTTTTTATTAATCTCTTTTTGTAAGGAGATTCCTCTTTTGGGATCCCCTGTTGTCAGCTGTGATCTGGGGAGGAATCTAACGTTCAAATACCCTGCAGTGCCTCCACAGGAGAAATGAAGCATTACACCACTTTCTATTAAATAAACACTCCAATTCCTCCAGAAGTATCCTTTGAAGCCATTTTCTCAGCTCTGGCTAATTGGTGAGTCTCCCAAAAGAATGACCCCCTTTTGTAGAACTGCTTAACCCCTTAAGGTCTACGTGTTTTGGGTTTTTTTTTTTCATCACATTCGTTTATTCCTCCCGCCTTCCAAGAGCCATAACTTTTTTATTTTTTGATCTAAATAGACATGAGGGATTGTTTTTGGTGGGATAAAATGTGCTTTGTAATGGTTACATTGATCGTATAATATACTGGGAAATTTCTAAGTGGGGTATAATGTGAAAAAAAAACATACTTGCGACAATTTTGCAGGGTTTGGTGTTTATGGCGTTCACTCTTCAGTTTAAATGATGTGTTATCTGTATTCTGCAGGTCGGTACGATTCCAATGATATCAAATATGTAGGATTTTCATTCAAGTTTTAGTACTTTAAAAAAAAAATTAAAAACTATTTTTTATATTTGCGCTGCAACACCATTTTCTGCAACCAATAAGATTTTTTGTTTTTACACTTATGGACCTGAATGAAGGAAGATTTTTTGCTGGCTAAAGTGTAGTTTTTACTTGCAGCATTTTGGAAGACATTCTTCTTTTTGATCACTTGTTATTCCAAATAGTTTTGGGACACAAAATTATCCTCCCAAAAGATCGAAATTTTGGCATTGGGAATTATTTTTCTTGTATGGTGTTTACCATATGGGGTAAATGATGTTATTAGTAAAATGGCAAAATGGGCAGTGATTTGAGCTCTTGATTTTTTTTTATTTTTTTTTATATTTTTACATTTTTTTTTCTACACTTATACATTTAGTTCCACTAGTGTACTGACCATTAGGGGGCTCGATCACTTGTACATTCTTCTGCATTATGGGCGACATGTATGTACAGGGCTACACCAGTATTCTGGTGTCCTTTCTGCCCAAAAGCTGTCGCAACCCTGCAGGAGAACAGGTCCATACATCCTGGCTCATGCTACACTGCTTTAAAGCTATTTAGAACTGGCCTCTATGCACCTAGATCAGGGGTCTTCAAACTGTGGCCCTCCAGCTGTTAAGAAACTACAACTTCCATCATACATTTATATAATCTACAACTGTGTGCATGTTGGGTTTTGTTGTTTCCCAACAGCTGGAGGGCCGCAGTTTGAAGACCCCTGACCTAGATCATACGTGTCGCCCTATGTATTTAATGCAGAAGAATGTACAAAGATGGCTACACAGGCGGCGGGTGCAGGCTGATAATTGCAGCTGACACCCGCCAGTAAAGCCATGTTCACACAGCTTATTTCGGCGCGGATTGGCGCCGTACTGCGAGCCGGATTTGCGCTGCAGTACGGCGCCAATCCGTCGCAGTAATTACGGTAATCCACTGCTCTCATAGAGAACAGTGGATTCCGTCGCTCCTTCCCGCTCGGCGAGTCAGCCGGGCGGGGAGAAAGTGACATGCACATTATCCAGGCGCAATACGCGACGTGGATAATGGAAGTCTATGGGGCCGGCGGGCCGCGCCCCCGCCCCTTATTCAAGCCGGAATTGCGAGCGCAATCCGGCTCGCAATTCCAGCTTGAATAACCCGTGTGAACCGGGCATTACAGCACGGAATGGAGTCGGCTCCATTCCGTGTTGTTTAACCCTGCCTATGACATCCCTGTTAATGGTCATGTGACACAACCAATTAGTAGCCTCAGGAAGGCTCGGACTGACCCACAGGGGAACAGGGGAAACTCCTGGTGGGCCCCTAAGCATGGTAGACCTGTAGTTTCTTTTAAACGATAAATACATCCTTGGGAGAGGCAAAGAGAAAGAGTCATAAAGCAAGACGAAGAGTAATAGAAGCGTTTACAGTCGCTGTAGGGTGAGCCACCAGAATCAACTCCACTGATGGACCCCCATAATCGACTCCACAGGTGGGCCACCAGACGCAACTCCATTGATGGATCCCCAGCATAAACTCCACTGGTGGGCCCCCATAATCGACTCCACCGGTGGGCAAACCAGAATTAAATTCCACTGGTGGGCCCTAAGCACCCCAGTCCGACACGGATTTCAGGGTTCTCTTCCTGCAGTGAATGGTAATTTCAAGTACAGCTGAGCACCCACCGTACTTAGATCCATGATGGAAATAAATGGAAAAGCCGTGCATCCGAGGCCAAGACCAGAATGAGGATAAGGGGTTATGAGACACCCATTCTTGACATAGGTGTTGGTCCCAGAGGTGGGATTCATATCTATCAGACACTTATGGCATATTCTGCGGACGAGTTGGGAATACCAGTTTAAAATGTATTATAAACTCTACTGGACATTCCAGGCGTTGTAGCTGTTGCAGCCAGAACTTAATCTACGGATCTTCCTGTTCTCAGTCCTACCCTGCCCAAAATAATTTGTTATTTAGTCTCTAAGACGGTTATAAAGTTCCGCTAGATCAGCCAACTAGCTAAAGTGTATAGGAGTATCCTAACCCTCCCCCATTTACTGGACTTTAAAATATTAACTTTCTTGTTCCAGCATGAGATAAGCCTCTGATTCCCTTTTGCTTTTTGAAGACACATGCATGTACAGCTGAGCCGAACATGCATTTGTATGGGGGACTTGAGGGGAAAAGCTGTCAGCTGAACGACCATTTGGATAACAGCTATGTAAGGTGTATGGGGACCTTTAAGGTTCTAATCTGACCCACTGCCCATCAATGGAAAAATAAAGACATACCGTGACTTTCTCAGCCTTTACGTTGAATCTTCCAGCGCATTTCGACCTTTCCTGATGGGAACACAGTCGTGATGCTTCCTCGATAAGCAATCTCTGCTGCCTCTTTCAAGTCCTTCAGTGGAAACTATAAAGGACATCTCATTTCCTTCCTCTCCCAAAGCACCAGCTGTTGTTTTTTTCTTGTTGGGTTTTTTATTTGAAGATGTTTCAATGCGACTGTAATGAGGCATGATAATCCACAGCTGTAACATTCTTGGTCGGATGAATCGAGCAATCTCCAAGCAGAGTGTGTTCTTTTGTTTTGTAGGTCACGCTGAGTGTTGGACCTCATTCAGTTGAAATTATGTGGAAACATTCTTTAGCAGTCCGCTATCGCACTAAGACTGCATCTTTTCCATTCGCGCATGGGTTGACCTGTGAACTTTTCTTGATAGAGCAAGGACGCTAAGACGCTACTGTTTCTCGGTACAGTCCTTAAAGAGTATTCTCTCTTTCGACTTCCACCTACTATAGTCCAATTGCAAAACAAGTGGTGAAGACGAATTATGGGGAGGCAATTTCCTGGAGATTTATAATGCCAATATCTCTCTTTTCTCTTCTCTCTCTCTATATATATTCTTGTACGGCATAAAAACCATAGACGACATTCCAAGAGAAAAACGTTTCATCTTTCCCTTGAAATCTGGTACATATCTATCGAAAAAAATATCGTGAGAACTGACTTGCTCTTTGCTGTAGCTCATCATAACATTCCTAGCATGTTTTGGTGGCAGCCGGATTATTCTTTCTCAGGCTACAGAGATGACGAAGCAGAAAGTTGAGTTAAACAAGTTCAACCACTAAATTTTTATCTTTGGAAACAAAAAAAAAATGGTCTCAAAGTGCCCAGATTTTCTTCAGGTCCCTTCAAAATGCAATGAAACCTAGGGGGTAATGGTGTGGTAATGACATGAGTGCCTCTCCCTAATGGGAAACGTTACCCCTTTTCAGCCCTTTTCAGTCTGGAGTCTCTCACCTAGTCAATCAGTAGTCTACTCTATAATGATGAGGGGCAAACACCCGAAACAGCTGTCTACAGATGAATATGTAATTGGCTTTAATCCCATTCACATTGCATGGCACAGTGAGTCTGATGTGCGTTGAGGAATGCTACATCCAAAAGGGCTTTGTTAAATATAGGTAAAAGATAAAAAAAAAAGGCAAAGGCCTGGTTAAACACCAGGAAGTATTGGGGTGGGAAGATGAATAGTTCTTAAAGGAGTTAGATATGAAATATGTGAATCAGCATAAAAAGGTTCAGGCTGGGGTTTGGAGGATGGAATAAGAAGGTTGTTTGGGCGTATGTGGTCACGTTTATTTATTGGGGGTTAGAGGGTCAACAACCATGTGCAACCAATATGGCAGCCATCTTACTGCCACCAGGGAATCACAATCCCTGAGCAGAAAATTTGCCATCCTATGGATGCATTGTAACGTCTGCATAATGACCACAAACCCTACACCATACACCCCATGGCTTTACTGAATCTAACATAGGTCACCGTAGAATTCTATAGCAATCTGTTTTGGTTCAAAAGAACTATGGGCATTTTGGTAAATCTGTTTTTACATCCCATGGGGGACATGTATGATCAGCGTTTTTGCTTGTTTTCTGGCGTATAATGCGCCTCTCTGTGCCGGCTCTGCTGTCAGACGCACCTCTCCTATTTGTTAGGCGCATAAGGCGAAAGCTTCGCCAATTTCTAATATGCCTAACATAAAGGGGCGTGCCTTGGCCATTCTGGGGCGGGACGCACCACATTCGAAAACACCGACGCATGTATGAATGCGGGTTGGCAAAGTGAGGTGCATTACAGCTCCGACAGGCAGACCTAGTTCAATGTGGTCTGTCTGTCGGAGACGTCGAAGTTTGCCCCGCATGTATGAGCGCACTTCCGCGGCGACATACATCTGACGTGAAAACAGGCGCTTCGATGTGCCGATCATTATACATGTCCACCCATGTGTTTCTTCTTGTAGACCACATGAAAGTCATATGAAGATGTGACTGTAGCATTACAAAAGGTCTTCATGTAGGCCCAGCCGTACCAAAGACTGTAGGAAAACTGGGTGACAACCCCAAAAAGCCCATCAGTATTTGTACCAACTGGAGAGATTAGGACAAAAGGAAGAGTGCCAAGTTTTTATTAATTGGTGATCACTGAATTTTATTTTTTGGTTAGAATGGCAAAATAGACCATGGCCATAGGGTTTTCAAAAGAAGTGCTGGTAAAAAGATCTACTAATATAACTACCGAACATTCTGTGATTTCCTAAATACCATTAATTACATAGAAACCTGATGCCCATTCATGTTCTCAAGTTCAGGTCTAATTTACAATGGCATTTTTGCCCTCTCTTACCTCCTGTGACAACCACTTGAGGCCTTAAAGGGGTTGTCTCACTACATCGATTCATCTTACCTCAGTCCTCTTTTCTCGGTTTCAGTTTTGAATACAGGGGCCGGTTTACTGGCTTCTAGTGGTCTGTAGTGAAGAGCTGCTGAGGACACCAGGTCTGTAGCTATAGCAACCAGTGCTGGCAGCCTATCAGGAGAGCTCAAACAGGTCTGTAGCTATAGCGACCTGAGAAGCTGATGCAGCCCATACAAGAGGGGATATCTAGGAATAGGTAGGACACTGCTAATGGACATATATTGCAAAGTGACTTGTTTTTACAAGATCTTTAACATAAAAAGCAATCGTAGTAAGACAACCCCTTTAATTCTAGTTTTGAAGGAATTTGAAAGAGTAGGATTATGAAATATTCTTGGTGTATTAAATGAGTTTCTAACAGGAAAATTTTCAGAAAGAATATATCCCTAACACTTTTGGCTCCAGTCACATGTTTCCACACCATAATTTGTATGAAATCTTGCGACCATTCATATCCCTCTTATGTTAATGGGGTTTCCACACTGCTACAGGTAAAAAGTCTGGTGCTTGATTCCACAGTGAAAAGTTTTGGGAGACAATGGGTCTAGTCCCTTGGTATAGCAAGCTGCAAATCCAATGTACATGTGCAGAAAAATATCAGGACCAGCCTCTGGTTTCTCTAATGGAAACACTGGATTTAAAAGCGGGATTTTTACTCAGTCGTCTGCTCCTGATTTTTCAAGGTATGGATACAGGAGACAAATGCAAAGCTATGAAAATGTTGGAATTGATAGATGATGGATTAAAGAATTTTGAAGAAAAAAAAATTCCTAAAACACAATACACTTAGGGTGACATGTTCCATTAGGGCTGCACCATTTTTGGGTGTATTTTGCGTCAAAAAACTGACACCCTATTCTCTATGTAAATGAACTGTCGTACACCAAAACGAGGTGCATTATACACCAGGCCAAATACATTCGAATGCGTCTAAAATAGGCACATCAAATATACTAGCAAATATACTTGCTTTGTGCCTAGATTAGATGCATCAAACATACTATGCAAGGTATACCAGATGCCAGATTTTTGACAGGTTCATTCATTCAGGCGCACTATACACTCATTTAATGTGCCTTAAAACTGGCGTGGTGGCGCCTCTTTTCTGACATGTCGTCCTTAGTGTCAGAATGGGGAAAAGACAACATAATCCATATTTAAGGACTACTTAATTGTTTAAACTAATTGACCACTCAGATTGTCATTTACTACAATTACCTACGAATATTTTTCTTGCAGATCTAATCTAAAATACACTACCTACAGAAAGATAGGGATATTTGGCTTTTGAGTGAAATTTCAGGATGAACATAAAATTTCTTGAATTTTTTTTTTAAATGAGCTAAATGCGGTCATCTCTTAACGTTAGATGCACATGTAAGTCACTGCAAAATTAAATACTATTTACCAGGTGTAAACAAATATCACTGCATAGAAAAACCCAATAAAACATAACATTTAATAGATATACATTAAGATAACCCCCAAAAAGTGAATCCACACAGACTCTAGGGAAGAAAAAATAGGACTCACAGTTTCAAATGTTTGACTGCAGTCCAAGCAGAAATTACAGGCGCCAAATGTAAGATGCAGTGCCTGTAGGGAGAAAACCTATCCTTACCCTAGATAAAACTGCCTAAATTGCAGGGACATCGCCCCAAAAAGGGCGGCTCCGCAGTAACTATTCCCTAGAAAATATCTACACTAAGAATATATATGCAATAAATACATGATAAGACATACATATTCTAAATTACAAAAAAGCCAATAAGCCCGACGCGTTTCCCCCTTTCTCATAATACAAGGTTCAACAGGGGACATAACCCTTGTATATAGAAAGGGAACGCGTAGCTTATTGGCTTTTATTGTAATTAGAATATGTATGTCCCTTATCATGTATTTATCTGCAATATTCTAGTGTAGATATTTTCTAGGAATAGTTACTGCGGAGCACCCTTTTGAGGCATGTCCACGAATTTAGGCATTTTATCTAGGTTAATGATAGATTCTCCCTACAGCACTGCATCTAATTTGGCGCTGTAATTTCTGCTTGGACTGCAAACATTTGAATGTGAGTCCAATTTTTCTTCCCTAGTCGTGTGGATCACTTTGGGGTTACTTAATGTAGATCTATTAAATGTTATGTTTTATTGGGTTTTTCTATGCAGTGACATTTTTTTTTTTTTTTTTTAGATGCACATGTCCAGCTGTTCAATGCTTATGTACTTTTTGCACAATTTGCTGATCTCTAACAAGGAGCTGAATGGTAAAATTCACAACAGGTGTTTGATCCCTAAATCATCCAATACATTTAGGGGATCAATTTAAATTGGGATTTAAACAGTCCTTATCATGCTGTCCACATTTTGACATCATGAGACCAAGACACCCTATAATTGATCAACAGTACCTCGCCATTGTGAGGCTTCAAGCAGGATGTTCTCAGATGAAAGTGTCCACTGAGCCTAGAGTGTCACAGAGTGTCATCAGCAGGTTGCAACAGAGATACAGAGAGACTGGGAGAGTCACAAAAAGCCAAAGAAGTGGTCGTCCTTTGGCTCCATCACACACTGATGAGTGCTTCATTGTAACCAATGTCCTGCGGAAGCGGATGATGAATGCCACAAAACTCCAGGCACGTTTAAGGGAGGTGAGAGGCACCAGGTGTCACGTCAGACCATTCGTAACCATTTATATCAGTATGGTCAACTGGCAAGGGTATCTGACCAGGTTCCTGTCCTGACTGATGCACAGCGCTCTCGTTGACATCTCCAGCAACATTGGTAGTCAATCATTTCTGCATAGAGTGAATCAACTTTCAACACTGAACAGCATTGAGGACAACTAGTCCCTCATCCAGCATATATGCTCCGTGGCCCATTCAGACAATGATGCCTGTGCCTGTTGGTGTGGTCAGGAACCCTTGTTGGTTGTGCAAAAAGTACTGTAATATTGAACAGTTGGACATGTGCAAGTTAAGAGATGGTCTCATTTAGTTAATTTCAAAAAATTTGAAAGAAATTTTATTTTCATCCTGAAATTTCAAACAAAAGCCAAATATCCCTAACTTTTTTGAGTAGTGTATATGTATAGAACCATAACTTTCCTATTAATTCAGAATGTATTCACATAACCGCTAATGGCCTGATCTACCATCATAGTGCAATCTTGTATGATAACTTAATGTGCCTGACCTTTTGGCCTTATTAAAGGAGTTTTCCCATCTTAGACATTTATGACATCGACACAAACCAGAACTTGAAAACTAAATTTTAAGCCCTTACCTTTTCTGGCCCAGAAGTTTTGCCTGGACAAACATGTGTAGGAAGTCTCAAAATGTTCTAGTCCTCATGTATATGCCATATTGTGAATGGTTTAGGTGAAAATAACCCAAACTTGCCCACCATTTACTGGAACATTTTAACACTGCCCTGGGAATGCTCCTGAAACAACCTGGAACATCCACAGGATAGCCCATCCTTTCTCACCATACTTGTGCAGCGAAGAAGTCGAACATGCACTACTCTCTGACACTATCTCCGTCGCGCCCATAGATTTTGAATGGAGCAGTGGCGCAGATATTTGAACGTTGCTACAATGTAGCTGAGTGGTTAGCACTTCTGCCTTTCGACATAGGGATCCTAGATTCAAATCCATGTAGGAATTAAACATGTGGATTGTTTTTATTTGCACTGTTTGACTAATTACTAAGGAGCACAGAGGACAGGAGAAGAATGACAGCACCTGGGGTTGAACACTCACTCAGCAGTGAGTGTGTGTGATTACTCGGCAGGGAATAGACTGACAGTGGCTGCCTGAGAGGAGAGGTGATGTCTCAGTATGTGCGGTCAGGACTGAGGAGCTGATCGTATCCCCGTTAGACAAGCTGTATACTAAGGATATCTAAGGGAGCAATTAAAACTAAAAAAAACTATAAAACTTTTAGTAATGATGAATGTTGAAAATGTTTATTATTTAATTTGCAAGCTTCCAACATCAATTTTACTTTGTGGTAAATCCCTTTAAGTGTCCGTTCACATGATGGAAATTCCTCACTGAATTGTACATGGAATATTGAATGGGAATTTACTGTGTATCTAATACAGTGCACTTTTTTTTTTTTATCTGTGGCATGGAAAGAATTAAGTGACGACACTTATTCCACATGGAAGCCATGTTGATAGGTCATAGATTAGCCCAATTGAATGTATCTGAATCCGCAGTAAAATCCAGCAAACAAAATGAAAGTCTACTGCAGAAATTGAAGAAAAATCTGTCATGTGAACAGGGGCCAAATAGTATGTGGCTATAAACAGGGCTGTTTTCAGGACTGGGACAAGGTAATCTTATGTCCTAGGCAAATAATTCACAATGCGCCCCTTATGGGAAAACTCAGCCCAGTCCATGCTTACTGCACTCTCTTCCTGCCTGGGATGAAGTGGCGCCCTAGACGGTCTCCTTCCTTCGCCTACCCGCCCTGGCTGTCTTAGCAGTGCAATGGGCCATGCCCAAGCACATGACATTACCCCAAAGCACATGACATTACCCCAGGCCACGCTTCACTTGAGAAGGTAGGCAGGTCCCCTCTTAGGCACATAGGTAAGCCACCAATAGGAAGGGCTCCGAATAGGTAAGGCACAAGGTACTGTATGTAGGCAAGCAAAGCCCCTTGTGGGCAGGTAGTCAGGACCCTAGATGGTAGGTGGGTGCAATCAGGGAGGTACTCCTGTCAGGTGGCCCTAAACTAAATTTAAGAAAAAGGGACCCACTGATGTGGTGCAAGATAAGAATTGATAATGGGTTGGGGGCCCAGATGCTCCAGTTTTATGGTGCCCTGATTTCTGCCATCCCCAGGTGGGTAGGTAGGTGCAGGCCCCCCACGTGGGTAGGAAGCTAGGTAGGTAGACTGGGCCCCATAGTTGGCCGTTCAATTGGAATCACAGCCTAAATTATCTTACAACCTACAAGATTGCTTGGCGGGGCAGGGAGCCCATGGCATCCTGAGGACTCGCATACTGTTAGAGCTCTGACCCGGGGATCTAGGACATACTCTGGGGGCCCTATGCTCCTGGGGCCCCCGGGCAACTGCCGAGTGTGCCCAATTGAAGACAGCACTGGCTATTGGGCCCCCCAGTACAATCAAATCATTAGAGTCATGAGAACTTTAGGGGCACTTGCATTAAAGCTGCTGTAATCAGGCAGCTGCAGCCAGGGATATTCTGCAGACATTTTTTTTTCTACTTGTAGCCAATGTCAGGAGGCAAAGATAGCTGTCTGGATTGGTTGCTATGGAAACAGTGGTCTCCAGAGAGGCCTTCGACGGATGCCTCCGAAAGACACGCATAGACTTGAAATGGAAAATCCACTTTACTGAAGCCCTTCTACAAATCAATTATTTGGTGTAACGTTCTGCATTTACATTGCAAGACGTCTGTGGTTTGGGTCATTTGCTTGTGCTGCAATTACAAGTGAAGCAATTAGCTCAAACTATGAGGCCGCAGGCCAGAGTCACCGGGAAATTTGGGTTTAAAAGACTTAACTGGGCCTCACGAGGCAGCGGACGTTACAGTACGTCATATATCTGTATAAACCTCCCAATCTGATTGCAGCACCTCCTGATTATATGGAGATGAGCGGGGCTAAATAGGCGCTGCTTATCTCGTCCTGCCACACATCTCTTATGCAGGACGTTCCTTCTCCGGTGGCAACCACTGGCTGACATGTAATACTGAAGAGCATGATAATACACCTCAGCTGCTGCAGAGTATTAGGCTATGTTCACACGGCTTAAAGTCATACATGCCAACTTTTGAAAGTAAAAAAGCAGGAGATTTCAAGGGGCAGCGTGCTTAGCGCGCCGCGCCAAAAATTTGCATGTCCACGTCCATCTTGCATGTGAGCCACGCCCCCTTCAAAAGCCACACCCCACTCCACCTAATTGAGTAATGGCTCTGGAAGAAAGCTAAATTAGGGTTTTAGCATCACCCAGCTTCCCTGGACTGTTGGATGGTCTATTCAGCATCTAGGAGAGCTGGGAGATACTGCCAAACTGTGCCCCAATAGGTAGGTATCTCGGTGCCCTATTTGAGCCCTGTAGCCAGGGAGGAGCCTCCTGTAGCCAGGTTAATGCTCCCTTTTAGCCAGGTAGCTGTCCCCAATAGCCAGATAGTGGCCATTACAGCCAGGCAGTGCTGCCAATAGCCAGGTAGTGCCCACAATAGCCAGGTAGATGCTCCTTACAGCCAGGTAGTTCCCCCAATAGCCAGGTAGCGTCCCCAATAGCCAGGTCGATGCCCCCTTTAGTCAGGTAGATGCCCCCTTTAGTCAGGTAGATGCCCCCAACAGCCAGGTAGATGCCCCCATGAGCCAGGTAGATGCCCCCTTTATCCATGCCGATTCCCCCTATTAGCCAGGTAGATGCCCCTATAGCTAATAACAATAAAATAAAAAAATCTACTTCACACCCCTCCACTCACAGGCACTCAATCATAGCACACACACCCCTCCCCTCACAGGCATTAGCCACCCCCCTCCCCACACACACAGCCATCCCTGCACTCACTGTCCTGCTGGCATCTTAGTTTTTCACTTGCTGCTCAATGTAAGGGGGCGGAGCTTCTTGGCTCCCGCTAAGCCCCACCCCTTCCCCCCGCAGTGCTCTCGCAGCTTTCTCTGAAGCTAGGTGAGCATTGCCGGACATCGGCACAGGACAGAGGCTCTAGGGCAGCGTCAAAAGACGCTGCACGATGTCTCTTTACACAGATAACCTCCAGCATCTCTACAGATGCGGGAGGTTAAGCCACCCAAGCGGGGGGGGGGGGGGGGGGTCGGGACACGGCCCCCATTAGCGGGAGTGACCCACCAAAACCGGGAGAGTTGGCAATTATGCGTAAATTGGGACGTATCGCCCCCCGTATTTAGTGCCGTACTGCGCTAAATACAGGGCGAGATACGTCCCAGTCATTACGGTAATCCACAGTTCACATAGAGAACTATGGATTACGTTTCCATAATTGAAAGAAGTGACGTATACGCCGTGGAATGATGAATGTCTATGGGGCCGGCCCCCGCTCCCAAGCACACGGCATAATTGCGGGCGAAATACGTCCCGCAATTATAGCCGTGTGAACATAGCCTTATAGTATTCAACTCAGCTGCTATTTAACCTGCTGCAGAGCAAAATAATACACCCCAGCTGCTGCAGAACCTTAATGCACCTCAGCTACTGCAGAGCATCATCATACATATATACTATATATCACAGAGCTCAGATCCTCTATCATATACCCCTATATGTCACAGAGATCAGTGCCTCTATCATATAACACTATATATCGCAGACAGCATCATGCTTCTCTCCTCTCATATCACTATATCAACACTACTATATATATCGCAGAGCTCAGCTTCTCTCCTCTATCATATAACCCTATATATCACAGAGCTCAGTTCCTCTCCTCTATCATATAACCCTATATATCACAGAACCCAGCTTCTCTCTTTCTATCATATAACCCTCTATATCACAGAGCTCAGCTCCTCTCCCTTTATCATATAACCCTATATATCACAGAGCTCAGTTCCTCTCCCTCTATCATTTAACCGTTTATATCATAGAGCTCAGATTCTCTCCTCTATCATATACCCCTATATATCACAGAGCTCAGCTACTCTCCGCAAGCAAATAACCCTATTTATCATAGAGCTCAGCTTCTCCCCCTCTATCATATAATCATATATATCACAGAGCTCAGCTTCTCTCCTCTATCATATAACCGTTTATATCATAGAGCTCAGCTTCTCTCCTCTATCATATACCCCTATATATCACAGAGCTCAGCTTTTCTCCTCTATCATACAACCCTATATATCACAGGGTTCAGCTTTTCTCCCTCATATCCTGCTCTCAGACAGGGTAACATAAACCACCTGACAGGTTCCCTTTTTAAACATAAAGAAATAGAATAAAGATATGTTATGACAGATACTTGATTTTGTGGACTATAGGACCAATGTTTGGAAGAGTTTTACTCCTATAACTAATGTTGTAGTTGGCCTCAGTCATTTCTAGGACTCACTGTTCGGAAACATATTGCCTACCACATATTTGTGCAGAAGGGCAGTGGATAGGCATCGTATTGTATACCAACCAACCCACCAAATGACAGGGCTTAGGCCCACGGTTTGATAAGTAGGCTAGCAATGTCATCCATAAGTGGTTCATGTACTATGTGGCCCTCTTGAATGGTATATGCAATGTTCTTCTCCTGGTACAAGAGGATATAAGAGATTAATTCATCACTGGGAATCTTTTTTTCTGTAGTTGATAGGAAAGAGGCACAGATCAAACAAAATCAATGGCTGCTAGTTAGTAGTCTTATGGTATGTCTGCAGCCAAATACCTTGCAATGAAGAACATTGAACTTTGAGTTGTAGTAGAAGCTCCTGGGCCCAATGTCAGCAAAGGTTACATAGATAGTTCAGGGGCATGCGATATGGCTTCCCCTTTGCCAGTCGGACTTCTCTGACCTCTTAAACGGAACCTGTCTATGAACGACGCACCTCACAATTTATAGGATCTGATGCGAACGTGCCAGATACCACGAGACACTTTCACAGATCTTGTGGAGTCCATGCCTTGATGACTAAGACCTGTGTGGGTAGCATAAGGAGAACCTACACAACATTGGGCAGGTGGTTTTAGTATTTCGGTTGATCAGTGTACTTTGGACTACCACATCCTATAACTTCCATAAAGTGGTAAAGGATAAGAGGAGCAAAACATTTAGGCATGGTCCAAGATTGGAGTCGTAGGGCAAATTTTAGCTCTATACCTCCCGTTATGCCACCGGCTATGGATGTATATATCAGTACATTATACATATGGAGTGAACATAAGAATAAGAGCGACATGTATGAAACTTGGTGCCGACACCCCAGTTCTAAATCAATATAGAGGAATGTAGAATACGACAGTATGTATGAAGGAGTGTTATGTGTCAAACTTTGTCTCAGCCATGGTATGGATTTGTATGGCAGTCTATGGCACATTCTTGGCGAGTTTTTGGTACATTCAAACATGTCATGTCTAGTGCCGAGTGCACCAAGTTTTGACATACGACTAGTCATACATCGGTCGGACAGGGCTACCACAGTTTTTGGCTCATATTACACCAGAAAACTGGCGCAGCCCCGTTCATACATGTCACCAGCAATATCTTTTAGATAACACATAGGGCGACATGTATGAACTGGGCTGCTACATGTTTTTAGGTGTATCTTGCGCCAAAAAAACTGTTGTAGCCCTGTTCTATAGATGATTGAACAGTGGTATACCAAAACTTGCACCAGGCTCTTTTGAATGCGCCAAAGATGCTATGCTATGCAAGGCATAGCACATGCCAGATTTATGAACGCACACACGACAGGTTCATACATACTGTAGCATTCTACAATCCTCTATATTTTGAACTGACGTGTTAGTGATGAGCCCAAGAAGCATCTTCACTGGTGGCCCCCAAGAATCAGCTCCATTGGTGGGCCCCAAGAATCAACTCCAATCGGCCCAAGGAATCAACTCCAATCCTGGGCCCAAGGAATCAACTCCAATCCTGGGCCGCAAGAACTAACTACACTGGGGAGCCCAAGAAGCAACACCACTGGTGGTCCCTAAGAATCAAATCCACTGGTGTACCCCAAGAATCAACTTCACTGGTGGGCCCCAAGAATCAAGTTTATTGGTGGTTCCTAAGAATCAACTCCACTGGTGGGTCCCAAGAATCAACTCCATTGATGGGCGCAAGAATCAACTCCACTGGTATACCCTCAAGAATCAGCTCCACCGGTGGGCTGGTGGGTCACAAAAGTCAGCTTCACTTGCACTCCCCAAGAATCAGCTCCACTGGTGGACCTCAAGTATTTGGCACCTCAGTCGCAGAGGTGAAAAAGGACATCTAGGGGTCACACCTACGGCGCCTGGTGGACCCCATTAATTACAATGGGTCCATTGGGTTCCCGCCATGGTGTCCCTCGTTTAGACAGAAAAGCAGCACATCTTGCTGTGCTATTTCTTTCTTCATTCCAGACGGAACCTCCGACGCATATGTGATCCAGGCCTAAGGTGTTGACTTGGCCTTCAAGTTTCCCAGATCCAATGGAGCATCTGTGAGAAGTGCTGGAAAACAAGTCCAATCAATTTACAGGATCTGTTGCAAACATCTTGGTGCCAGGTCTTGTGGAGTCCATGCCTTGGTGACTCAGAGTTGTTTGAATAGCACAAGGGGAACCTACACAATATTGGGCAGGTGGTTTTAGTATTTTGGCTCATCAGTTTATTGTGCAAAACCACATCCTACAACTTCCATAAAATGGTAAAAGAGTGGATAAGTGGAGCAAAATATTTAGGTATGGTCCAAGATGGGAGGAATAGGAATAAAATTTGCCCAAGGACTCCAGTTACGGCACTAGCTATGGATGTATATACATCAGTACATATGGAGTAAACATATCTCTGAGATAATAAATAGGATCTATTGACAGGCAGCGCCACAGAACACAATTCACTCTGTACCGTCAACATCTCACAAGTCATCACAGAAGAATTTAACCTTCACACGCGTTTAAGCACAGCCATCGCTTTACAACATGGAGGTTGCCATGGTAACTGGCAAGCTGGAATTAAAAAGAAATGGGATGTAGACTGCCTTAAGCATGTTCTGCAATATGGTTATCATGATTTTACTGCCCTGTACACAGTTATAAATCAATTACATGGAGCCGTAAATCTGCCCGACAATAATTCTTCAAGGTGACATTTGTGGCCCATGGGATGGAAGGGGGTTCTCCTGTCCTCTTATAGAAACACAGGCGGCGTGGAAACCGTTCAATAAAAAATACATGAAGGTTTCTTTAGTTTTATTAATTGATACCATCACTTTCATTTTGTTTCACTTAAAAGAGGGGGTTCCACTTCGAGCAAAGCACTGAGTGGTCCAGGATCTGAGACCTTCATCAATGCCAGGAGGCAGTGGCTATGGCACTTTGTCCTCAAACCCCTTCTATACTCACGGGCTTCTATAACGCCGAGCCTGTGACGTGGTGTTGGGTCAGGAGAGGTATTTATTACAACAGACCTGTTCTGTGAGGATGAGATAAGGCGCCAGTAAAATCAATGGCTTTTTTAAGCTCCAGAACCCTTTATTCCTGGCGTCAGTGAAACTCGCAAGCCCCTAACTATGGACATGTGTCAATGTCGGGAGTGCCCAGGGTTGGAGTGACCCACCACAGGATACTCTAGTGGGCCAAAACAGAAGCCTTAGGCTACATCTACACGGCTAAAGAAAAATACTGTCGGATTTTGCTATAGAATCATTATTTTACTATACGTGTTTGTTTTAACAGCGTTTTTTGCGTGGATTTTGTAGTTGGATTTGGGCCGCCCACATTGAAAAATACTATAATCCGCCATTTTCTGGTGGAGCATAGAACATGTTCTAAGTTTTTTGATCGGATTTAATATCTGAGCTCAGAAAATCCGAGCTCTGCAAAGCTTGGATTTTCTATTGAGGTCTATGGGGATGATTTGCAGTCCGGAATCCTGAAAGCTTGGGGACAACCAATTTGGCAGTCATCACAGCTTCTACAGATATTGCCATCCAGCTTTTCTATAGTCTTGGAAGGCAAATTAGCCAATCTGTGCAGAGCTATATCTCACCTTCTTGGCAGATTTTTGAAAATTTAAGGCAGCCATATTGGTTATTACCTAAGGCTACCTAAATTGGTAATAAATGTTAGGACCCCCACAAGTACTTGAGCTACTAAACATGTTTGGGCAGACTCCTATAAATACATTCCCCTGGTGGGCTCAAAACATTGTCCGTGACCAAGTTAGACTATTATATCAAAGAAGCAGAGGATCCTCATATGGGCCCGGGTCTGATAACGGGACTCAAGTCCAAAAGGGACCCATCAGAAAACACCCTCATCTCAAGTAACCAGTAAAGCAGTCTACTTGCTACTAGATATTTTATCCACTAACCACCCATCAGACCAGACCTGTGCATGTAATGAATACAGTAGAGTTCACAAATCATAATGGCCATAAATTCAGAGAACCTTTTCAACATTTCCATTTTATGGGCTTTACTTGCTACAGCCTGACATTGGGCATAAACAACCCTATCAGATGATTTACATTCAACTAAGCAGCCTGACTAAACCATGGTGGAATTTACTACTGCAGAAACAAAAATTGTTTAAAACACAAAAGGAGTGTTCCCACCATAGAGTTTGATAGCATATTTCTAGCATATGTCACCAAAGTCTGATAAGTGGGGTCCCACCTCTATGACCCGCACCTATCTCGGGAATGGGCCCCTAAAAGTTTTGGCTCAAAATGAAGAGATGGTCATACTTGCGTCCAACTTTCCATTCTGTTCAGTGGGTGTTGCAAGTACAGGTGAGTGCTGTATTTGGCTGTACTTGGTACTTCCATAGAACAGAATGGAATGTTGTGCCAATCCACTCTGAGCTAAATCTTTTGGGGGCCCGTTCTCTACATAGGTGGGACCCGCACTTATCAGACTTTAACTCCTTAAAGAGAACCTGTCACATAGTTTATGCCCCCCTTGCTGAGGACAGAACAAGCTAGTGTCAGACCTGCTGTTTCCAGCGCTGTGTCCCTTATTCTGTCAGATGCTGTAGTTTTCAAGTATTTAATGCTCAAATCTGCAGTTTGCAGCCAGAAAAGAGTCAGACAAAGAGTCATTTTTTTAATACCCCGCCCACCTGAGGCTAGCCCCGCCCACCTCATGAGAATAACTGTCAGGGGCTATCCTTTGGTGGGTGGGGCTAAAACCTGCTCATGAATAAGATTTGAGGGGTAAATGCTCTAAAACTCCAGCATCTTACAGAATAATGGACAAAGCGCTGGAAACAGCAGGTCTGACACAAGCTTGTACTGCCGTCAGCAAGGGGGGGCATAAACTATGTGACAGGTTCCCTTTAAGGACCAAGTTTTTGTTTTTCGTTACGTTCGCCTTCCAAGAGCCATACATTTAATACTGTTCCATCTACATAGACATGTGAGGGCTTCTTTTTAGCGGGACAAGATGGGCTTTCTAATGGTGTAATTCATTGTACCATAGAATATACTGGGAAACTGCAAAAAAAATTTCTAAGTAGGGTGAAATGTGAAAAAAAACATACTTGCACCATGTTTGCAAAGGGTTTATTTTTATGATATTTACTATTTGGTATAAATGACGTTACTTGTATTCTACAGGTTAATACGATTCTGTTGATACCAAACATGTAAGGTTTTCATTATGTTTTAGTACTGCGACCAATAACTTTTTTGGACTTCCACCTATGGACCTGAGTGATGGAACATTTTTTGGGAGCTGAATTGTAGTTTTTATTGATGCAACTTTTTTGATCACTTTTATTCCAATTTTTAGGGGACGTGAAATGACCCAAAAAAAAAACAATTTGGGTGTTTAATTTTTTTCTTCTGTACGGGATAAATAATTCTATATTTTAATGGACTTGGCGATGCCAATTATGTTTAACTTTTTTATTTTATTTTTTATTTGCAAAATTGCAAAAGGGGTGATTTGAACTTTTTTTTTTTTTTACTTTTAAACATAATTTTTTTTTTACTTTAACTTTAAGTCCCCATAGGGTAATTGACCATTAAAGGATGCAATCATTACTACACCCTTTTGCATTATATAAACAGCACAGAAGGGTGAACAAAGATGGCAATTTTACCAGTTCCTGCCAAAGGCAGGAAATGGTAAAGCAGGGGACATGCAGCGACGAAAGTGGGTGGTAATGTTTCTCATTCATTTAGATGTTCAGTCGCAATTGACGTGGCATCTAAATGGTTAAACAGCAGGAAACAGAGCCAGCTCCATTCCCTGCTGTTACTGGTGGGTGTCAGCTGAAATTAGCTGCCTTCTATGTAGCGGGATTACCAAGTAATCTGCCACATAGAACTTTAAAGGGGATTTCTCACTGAAAACATCATATTTGTAATGATGAGGACAGTAAAAATAAGCAAATTTACAATTGGTTTTCATTACCTAAATTATTTAGTATAGCAGCTATTAACTAATCTGTGTGCCTAGAACTATTTCTGCAACCTGGGGTTGGAACACGCCCCCTGTGGTGTAATTGGCTGCCTGCATTTTTGATCAACCTCTGATTGGGACACACCCGCTGTCCTGTGATTGGCTGTCTTCACTCTTTGTTCTGACTTCCCACTGAGCTGTGGGAGGCTGCCTGTGTTTGTCTCTGCTTCTCTCCCACTGTCAGCTCTCATGTGAACGATCTGGGCAATTTAGCTGCCAAATTCACTCCGCCCACCCATATAACACACCCTTATACACTCTGCTCCCCCTCACTCATATAACACACCCTTATACACTTCTCCCCCTCACTCATATAACACACCCTTATACACGCGGTTCCCCCTCACTCATATAACACACCCTTATACACTCTGCTCCCCACCCATATAACACACCCTTATACACTCTGCTTCCCCACCATGTAACACACCCTTATACACTCTGCTCCCCCACCTATATAACACACCCTTATACACTCTGCTCCCTCACCCATATAACACACCTTTATACATTTTACTCCCCCCACCCATATACACACACCTTTATAAACTCTGCTCCCCCACCCATATAGCACACTCTTATACACTCTTCTCCCACCATCCTATAACACACCCTTATACACTCTTCTCCCACCACCCTATAACACAACCTTATATACTCTGCCCCACCTCTACCTCCTGTATGAAAAGGTGGGGTGGCAGGGTGCATTTCTCACATTTGCTTTATCATTTCAGGTATGAAAATGTCCTTGTGCCTTCCTGGTCTCATAAGGTTTGGAACTTAACTCATTTTTTAGATATGTATATGCCCTGCAGGGTTGTGTGCCCACATACAATTATAGGGCTGTTATGTATGTGACACTGGCTGAGCATAACCAGAATTGTATTAAGGAGGGACAGATAGAAATACAGATAGATAGGAGAGGGAAAAAGAGAGAGAGAGAGAGAGAATGGTTATGGCATGCTGGTAATATTGGTTTGTAGAGGCTAGTCACTGACCTAAACCTATAAACCTATATATCACATATCTATCATATAACCCTATATATCACAGAGCTCAGCTTCTCTCCTCTATCATATAACCCAATATATCACAGAGCTCAGCTTCTCTCCCTCTATCATATAACCCTATATATCACAGAGCTCAGCTCCTCTCCCTCCATCATATAGCCCTATATATCACAGTGCTCAGCTCCTCGCCTCTATCATATAATCCTATATATCACAGAGCTCAGCTTCTCTCCTCTATCATATAACCCTATATTTGTATTCCATGCTGCCAGATAGCAGATGTTGGATAGGGATAAATCGTAGCGCTAAAAATCCTTTGTATTCAACGAATGGATAATAAAACTGGTTTCCTCGATCAAAAACCAATTTATTCCAAAAACATAAAACACATTAAAATAATTCAAAAGAAGGGCTCGACACGTTTCACACGCCTCATTTCGTGCTTCATCAGGAGAATGCCCCACCAAACTACATAATCCGTTTTTAAAGCTGTCCCTTCAGTAGGCCCCACCCCCACTAATAACCCTTTTACCCTCCCCATTCCATAACCACATAGAACATAAAGCATATATCCCATATTTGTTTACCTACTGATGGTACCATGGTTCATATTTCTTCTATTGTACATGTCTTTGGATGCTCCGTTTTGCTTACACTATCGGCATTCTGTCAGAACGGCGAATGACCGGAAGGAGCGTCGCAGTATGGGCAACAGCATCACTTCCGGTAGGTCTCAACTAGTGGAATGAACGCCGGAAGCACCGGAAGGAGCGTCACAGTGTGGGCAACCATGTCACTTCCGGTTGTTATCAACTGGTGAAGTGCACATGCTCTTTGCCCACACAGGTGCTACATCCGATCCTAAGAATGTATAACAATGAAACAACACCTTATTCATTTATATCTGCCTCAATTGCGCTCCCCGAATATATGTATACACCTTGAGATACCATTGGATATGCCTTTTTCTTACTCTAAAAAGATCTTTCAGACACAAATATAAAAATCATATCCGTATAAAATCCCATTTAAAAATTGGTGTTAACACTAATTCTATTATGCTAAAATCCACTAAAAAACTAAAATTGATGCTCTACAATCAATATTAAGTCAGTAACTGATCTAACTAATCAATTCTTGAGCTTCATTAAGACCCGCAGGGTTAAGCGTGTCCAATTTAAATATCCAAAACATCTCTTTGTTTATTAACCCTTGGAGTCTATCAGTAACGTTTTCAGGAATGAAATCGATAGGCTGAACCTGCAGTGTATAATTCTCATCCTGATGTTCTGCTGCCACATGTCTTGACAAACTGTACAGTTTATTTTTCTTTTTTATATTAAATCGATGATTATTCATCCTTTGGGACAATTTAGTTGTTGTTCTCCCAACATATTGTTTCATGCAGCTGCATGTGATGATATACACTACTGGAGTTACAAGATAATTTATACTTGATATTGAATCTCTCGGAAGTGGAAGAAGAAGTAAACTCTTTACCTTCCTTCAACATCCTACAGCACTTACATAATGGAAATTTACACAATTCTTCTCCTTTTTTGCAAGATTTATCACTTTCGGTCAGATCCTTCTCCATTCTCCTGCTTTCCAGATTATTCGATAGTTTTTTCTTTTCTCATGATGGAGCTATAATATTCTTTAAGGTATTTGCCCTTCTATAGGTTATCCCTGGTCTTTTGGCTATTTCTGCTTTTAAAATGGGGTCCGATTTTAAAATCCCCCAATGTTTAGTCAAAATTGCTTGTAATTCCTCATGTTGTGAGGAATACGTTGTAATAAGGTTAAACACAAAGTGATCTTTCTGACTTTTTGTTCTTTCTGAATGAATATATTCATCCTGCGTTTTACTCATGGCTCTCTTCTTTGCCTGCTCCACCAGACTTACGGGATAGCCTTTCTCCCTGAACCTTTCTTCCAGGACCTTTGCTTGTTCCGCATATATTTTATTCGTAGTACAATTTTTGCGGATGCGTCGGAACTGTCCGAACGGAATTTTCCTAATCCATTTTTTATGATGGTTACTTTTAAAATGGATGTAGTTATTGGAATCCACGGATTTAAAAAACGTATTGGTACATATTTTCCCTCCTTCATGATAAAGATTCAAATCCAAAAATTTAATACTCTTACTATTCATTGCCGATGTAAAAGTTATACCAGCCGTATTCCTATTCAAATTTTACAAAAAGACCATCGCTTCCCCTGGTGACCCTTCCCATATGAAAATCAAATCGTCTATAAAACGCTTGTAGTAGACTATATTGGATCTGAAAAGATTATAGTCAGAGAGAATATAGAACTCTTCAAAATTTCCCATAAACAGGTTGGCCAGCGATGGGGCAACTCTTGTCCCCATCGCCGTACCAACCTGCTGGTGATAATGGGACTCACCATATTCAAAATAGTTATTCTCTAATATCAAGCGTAAACCCTCTATAAGGAAAGTTTTTTTATCCACTGACAAATTTTTATCCATTCCCAAGTAGGAGTCCACCGCTTGTAACCCCAATTCATGTCTGATGTTGGAATACAGACCCTCCACATCTAAAGTAAGGAAATGGTAAGATTCCTTCCATTCCCTACCCACCAGATCCCTAATGATGTAGTCCGAGTCTTTTAAATGACTGTCCAAAGTCGTCACATAGGGTTGTAAATAGATGTCTAGAAATTGAGACAGATTTGAGAGTATGGACTCGATTCCAGATACAATTGGCCTCCCCGGTGGGTTATCCAGATCTTTGTGTACTTTAGGGAGGTGATAAAAAAACAGGGTTTTGGGTTTTTTAATTAACAGACCCTCAAACTCCTTTTGATTGATGGTTCCTGCAGCCAACGCTTCTTTCAAGAAGCTTGAAAATGTGCTCTGTAACCTCGAATATACCTCCTTACCTACTTTGCAATAGTATTTTGGGTTCTCTAAGATTCGCAGTGCCTCCTTCCTATAAACTTCAGTATCCTGAATCACAATGGATCCTCCTTTATCGGCTCTGCGGATTATGATCTCCCCATTATTTTTTAAGGTTGTAATTGATCTTTTCTGGGCTGCTGTTAAATTCCCAATGTGTGGAGAGATCCCTTTTATTTTCCTTAAATCTCCCATCACCATCTGATTGAAAAGGCCGATATAATTGGCCTGTGCCCAAATTGGGTAGAAATGGGATTTAATGGGTAGAACAGATTGACTGGTCTGCTCTTTCCTTTTATCTTCCTTATCTTTATTTTAGTTTTTTTGTATTTGAAAATATCTTCGCAGTGTTAGTTTTCTCACATATCTCTGGAGATCCTTAAACACTACGAAGGAATCTATCGGATTATCCGGGCAAAAATTTAAACCCATTTGTAACACACTTGATTCCTCCTGGGTTAGGGTATATTTAGATAGATTAAACACTTTGACCGCAGTTTTTATTTCAAGTCCACCCTGGTTTTTTTTTGGGACCTGAACATAAGGAGTCTTTTTCTAGTACTAGGGCGGCCTCTGTTTCCCCTTTTCGAAATTTTCGTTTTCTTGAGATACTTTCTGATGTTATAGGGGTTAGAAGTACTTTCTGTGAATCTGTGTGAATATTGAGTACTGGATTTAGGCCTAAAAAAGAAGGATTGGCTGAATTGATTTGTGCTGATGATATCGATTCTTCACTACCACTTATAATTATTTCCTGGCTCGTATCTCTCTGTGTTGATGTATTCACCCTTTGTAAGTTAGGTGTGAGAGTAAGGAAACTACTATCTAGTGATATAGGTGATGCACTAGATTCTATCGTATCATCATGTGTAGTAAAATCTATTCCTATTGTGGTATTGGTATTTTTTGGGGCATCCTCATCTATTGGATGGTTAGATCTGGTTCTATTTGACAAAATACTGGGTATATTAGACTTAGATGTGATAGATTTGGATGTATTAGACTTGGGTGGCAACTTATTCTTTTTAATGACTGGTGTGATCTTATTTTTCTTCACAATTGAAGCATACGTCTGAGTTTCACTTTGTTTCTCTTTATTCGTGATATATTCTTTTATAACGGGTTGTTTCTTCCGTACAACTACCTCTTTTTCCTTTTGTAATAGAATTGAAATTGCCGGGTCCTCGATTTCGTTACTATCCATTTCCGTATTTTGTACTGAATCTTCACTAATAGGGGGATTGGTATTCAAATTTATCTCGTTATTAGAGGAGAATTTATTAATTCTGTCTCTAGATAGCTTGAACAACTTCCTATTTATAATATCTAGTTCATATTTGTGTAAGCTACTTTTAATTTTCATTTTGATATCCTGATATTCAACATGATTTTTGAACTTTTCGAACTTACATCCCCATTCTGAAATCAAATCTGAATAGCCAGATATGGTATCTAAAGGTGTATACATATATTCGGGGAGCGCAATAGAGGCAGATATAAATGAATAAGGTGTTGTTTTCATGTTATATCATTCTTAGGATCGGATGTAAGCACCTGTGTGGTCAAAGAGCATGTGCACTTCACCAGTTGATAAAAAAGGGAAGTGACATGGTTGCCCACACTGTGACGCTCTTCCGGTGCTTCCGGGCGTTCATTCCACTAGTTGAGACCTTTACCGGAAGTGATGCTGTGCCCATACTGCGACGCTCCTTCCAGTCATTCCCCGTTCTGACAGCATGCCGATAGTGTAAGCAAAACGGAGCATCCAAAGACATGTACAATAGAAGAAATATGAACTATGGTACCATCAGTAGGTAAACAAATATGGGATATATGCTTTATGTTTTATGTGATTATGGAATGGGAAGGGTAAAAGCGTTATTAGTGGGGGTGGGCATACTGAAGGACGCTTTAAAAAAGGATTATGTAGTTTGGGGGGGGCATTCTCCTGATGAAGCACGAAAGAGGCGTGGAAACGTGTCGAGCCCTTCTTTTGAATTATTTTAATGGGGTTTTATGTTTTTGGATAAATTGGTTTTTTGATCGAGGAAACCAAGTTTTATTATCCATTCGTTGAAAAACAAAGGATTTTTAGGGGCTACCCATTTATCCCTATCCAACATCTGCTATCTGGCAGCATGGAATACAAATAACGAATCCTCCTATTCTGGGTGTGTGGAATACGAGTGTAATCTGGGATAGAAGCTGCAAAATCCTTCTTTGGAGTAATATATTAAATAAATGTGTTGTACCATTGTTTGTACAACATACTAAGGTGAGCATTTCTGAGTGAATACCTGTGTGTATTTTGTAAAGGTTAACTACACTATTTGTGCGCCTTTTTGTCTGTTTTCTCTCTAACCTCCTTGAGGTATAAGACAACAGTGAACACATATTTTCATCATATAACCCTATATATCACAGAGCTCCTTCTCTCCTCTATCATATAACCCTATATATCACAGAGCTCAGCTTCTCTATCATATAACCTATATATCAACAGAGCTCAGCTCCTCTCCTCTATCATATAACCCATATTCACAGAGCTCAGCTCTCCCTCTATCATATAACCCCATATATCACAGAGCTCAGCTTCTCTTCCTCTATCATATAACCCTATAAATCACAGTGCTCTGCCCTTTTCTCCTCTATTCATATAACCCTATATATCCAGAGCTTCTCCCCTCCTTTCATATAACCCTATATATCAAGAGCTCAGCCTTCCCCTATCATATAACCTATATATCACAGAGCTCAGCTTCCCCTCCCCTCTATCATATAACCCTATATATCCAGAGCTCAGCTTCCCCCTCTATCATATAACCCTATATATCACAGAGCTCCGCTTCTCTCCTCTATCATATAACCCTATATATCACAGAGCTCAGCTTCTCTTCCTCTATCATATAACCCTATATTTCACAGAGCTCAGCTTCTCTCCTCTATCATATAACCCTAAATATCACAGAGCTCAGTTTCCTTTTCCCTCTATCATATAACCTATATATCACAGAGCTCAGCTTCTCTCCTCTATAATATAAACCTATATATCACAGAGCTCACTTCTCTCCTCTATATATAACCCTATATATCACAGAGCTCAGCTTCTCCCTCAATCATATAACCCTATATAATCACAGAGCTCAGCTTCTCTCCTCTATCATAAACCCTATAATCACAGGCTCAGCTTCTCTCCTCTATCATATAACCTAAAATATCACAGAGCTCAGCTTTTCTCCCTCTATCATATAACCCTATTTTATCACAGAGCTCAGCTCTCTCCTCTATCATAAAACCCCTATAATCACAGAGCTCACTCCTCTCCTCTATAAATATAACCCTATATATCACAGAGCTCACTTCTCTCCCCCTATCATTTTAACCCTATTTAATACAAGCTCAGCTCCTCTCCCTCTATCATATACCCCTATATATATCACAGAGCTCAGTTTCTTTCCTCTCCTCTATCATATAACCCTATATATCAGAATTCAGCTCCTCTCCTCTATCACATAACCCTATATATCACAGAGCTCAGCTCCTCTCCTCTTCTATAACCCTATATATCACAGAGCTCAGCTTCTCTCCTCATAAAAATTACCCTAATATATCACAGAGATCAGCTTCTTTCCCTATATCGCATACTGCTCTCAGACAGGGCAGCATAAACCACCTGACAGAATCACTTTAAGGGCCACATGTGTGAAAACTGTCCAGGTCTAAAACTCACTTTGTTGCCCATAGCAACCAATCAGAGCGCCCCTTTCATTTCATATAGTGCGCTGGAAAAATGAAAGGGGAGCTCTGATTGGTTGCTATGGGCAACAAAGTGGGTTTTAGACCTAGACAGTTTTCATACGTGTGGCCCTAAGTTTAAAGAAAAAAAAGTATTTGGAAAAAAAAAAAGGAAAAGTCTCCATCTCCTGACCTTATTGCAACCAATAGGATATTTGTAGTACCAAGGTAACAGTGTAACATGAAGATTAACATCAACAATGTAACATGATGTAACACTGATGGCAACAATGTCACATGACGATACACTGAGTCAACCTAGCTATAACTAGTCCAGGCGGGGTAAAGCTACTATTGTACAATATTTTCTACTACCCTCTATTGAACTCCTGATGAAAAAATATGTAACTCCCTGCAGGGATGATCTCCAGTATCATCGCAGAGACCTCATTGATGAAACTAGAAGACTACAGATATTATACCCAACTATATACTAGTCCCTTAATTAGCATTTTTTTGTGTGCAGGTGGCATTGCTTCCACATTTAGGAAACAATCTGGTGTCACTTTTTGTGTCAGATTTCTTTGCTTTTGCATATTAGTCTCTGCTACACTTTAAACCCCCCACAGGTCTATTATGAGTCCATGGTGTTCATTAAAGGGGTTTTCACACTACATCGATTCATCTTACCCCAGTCCTATTTTATCGGTATCATTTTTTTCATTCAGGGCGTGTTTACTGGCTTTACTGGCTGGCCTGCAGTGACGAGCTGCTAAGGACACCAGGTCTGTTGCTATCGCACCCAGCTCTGGCCGCCTGCCAGGAGAGAGAGACCAGGTCTGTAGCTATGAACCATGCTGGAAGCCTATCAGAGGTGAACGGTCTGTAGCTATAGCAACCAGCACTGGCAGCCTACCAGGAAAGAGAGAACAGGTCTAGCTAAGCAACAGTGCTGACCTATCAGAGAGGAACAGTTTATATAGCAACCAGCATGCAGCTACAGGAGAGAGAGAACAGGCTGTAGCTATAGCAACATCTGGCAGCCTATCAGAGAGTGAACAGGTCTGTAGCTATAGCGACCTGAGGAGCTGATGCAGCCCATACAAGAGGGGATGTCTAGGAATAGGTAGGACACTGTTAATGGACACATTTTGCAAAGTGACTTTTTTTTGCAAGATCTTTAACATAAAAAGCAGCAATCCCTGTAGTGAGACAACCACTTCCTTTTAATGCTTCCAGCCAATGTGTATACAGCGAACAGGAAGGTAGGGACAGTAATAAACCATCCCTGCCTTCTCTCTGGAGAGCCCAGCTGCTGCTGAGAGCCAGTCAATACACAGCTGCAAGCTTTGTATGTACAAGTCATATATTGACCACTCTGATATATATTGACAACGGATGGTCTGCAAGGTCTGCAAACAGGGGCGTAGCTACAGGGGGTGCAGCGATAGCAGTCGCTACCGGGTCCTGCAGCCTGAGGGGGCCCAAAAGCCCTTCTGCCACATAAGAAAACACCAGTATTGTAAATGGCGCATAGTAACTGGGGGCCCCATTTCACTTTCTGCACTAGGGCCCAAGAGCTTGAAGTTACGCCTCTGTCTGCAAGTACTAGTAGTTAAAAATTATTCACCCCACTGACCAACTTTTGTGTCTGCCACATAAAATATGTCTAATCCAAAAGAGACCACATTTGCCCTATAGACCCTCTACGACTTTGCTGCAGTAGACGCCCTTTTTCATGGAATGCCAACAGATACCGGTGAGTGAGCCAAAAGGGTAATGTTAATGGGGCCTAAGAAACATTATTACAAAGGTCACAGCCATTAAATGATGATTACATATACAGACAGTGAAGTTCCTGTAGCAATAATCCTGAAAACGTTAATACCCTGAAATCGAATTACAATACAATGAGAAATTTTACCAGACTAAGAGCAGTTGACTGAGCAAAAAGATCCAACTAAAGTGTTAGTGAGTTTTTTATACTTTGTACAACTGGCTGATTATCCAGAACATTCGATAACCTGGCATCAATCAGATCGTTTTGCACCTGGTTAAAGCAATTTTACAGCAGCTAGGCTTTTTTCAAGATTTTGGTCAATACCCCATCTCATTAAAGGGGTTGTCTCACTACATTGATTCATCTTACTTCAGTCCTGTTTTCTTGGTTTCACTTTGAATTCAGAGGCGTGTTTACTGGCTTCTACTAGGCTGCAGTAGAAGCCAGGTCTGTAACTATAGCAACCAGTGTTGGCAGCCTATTAGGAGAGATCAAACAGGTCTGTAGCCATAGTGACCAGCACTGGCATCAGGAGAGATCAAACAGTTCTGTAGTTATAGCAACCAGTGCTGGCAGCCTGTCAGGAGAGATGGAACAGGTACGTAGCTATAGTGACCTCAGGAGCTGATGCAGCCCATACAAGAGGGGACATTTAGGGATAGGTGGGACACTGTTAATGGATACATGTTGCAAAGTGACTTGTTTTTGCAAGATCTTTAACGTTAAAAGCAATCCTTGTAGTGAGACAACCCCTTTAAATCCAATTACTCTGGTCAAGGCAAGATGGTTTATTACCCCCTTCCACCAACAAATGCCCTGTCAGCCTTATATAATATACTAATATCACTTCTCCCTTAGGCTATGTCTACACAGCACTGGTTTTTGGTTGGATATTCAGAAGATTCAGTATTTAGAAAATCCGACTGTAACCAGTGCCCCATAGACAGCAATAGAAAATCCGAGCTGTAGTCTACACAGCACAGATTTATTCTGGTCGGCTTATGAAATCAGCCGCATTCTGGTGGATTTTAAAACATGCTCTAACTTCCTCTGGATTCCCATACATTCAGGGCGACATGTACTAACGGGGCTGTGCCAGATTTCTGCCGTCTTTTCAGCCCGATATCAGGCGCAGCCCCGTTCATACATATTTTAATCTCCCGCACGGCCCCCAAGATCGGACGCATTACAAAGCGCCGCAGGCGCATTTCTGGGCGCTTTACAGCTGGAACAGGGAGAGCACTTTGAAAGTGGTTTACCTGATCCCGAACGCTAGAATGCGGCTGATTTATGACCCGCTGTAGAGCGGATTCATAAATCAGGCGCATTCTAGGCAATTAATATGCGCATGAAATCTGGCAAATTTTATGCATGTCGCCCTCAAAATACTGGGACGGCAGGAAATCCGAAAACCGACCACAGTTTTTTGGTCAAACCCGCTCAAAAAAACCTGGTACAGCGATGTGAAAAGGCGTCGGATTTTTATCTGCATTTTACCATATGTTATGTAGACATAACGTTAGTATTCTGGTTTGTACCAACTGAAATACTCAAGATGTCACTATTGAGTAAGCTAACATGATAACTTATTAATAGACGGCAATGCTATTTAAAAGGCGAGTCCACCTTAGTATAATCAGTGGAATAATAACTAGAAATGGGCTAATACCCTGTTTCCCCGAAAATAAGACCTAGTGCATTTTTTTGATGCAATTCAGAGTTTGGCTGCTTATGCTGATGTTTGTGATGAAGACACTACAGTAATTATACATGTGGATTTTTGTTCAACTGTAATTGTGAATTGTGGCAAAATAAGACATCCCCTAAAAATAAGTCTTAGCTCGTCTTTAGGACAAAAATTTATATAAGACACGGTCTTATTTTCAGGGAAATAGGGTAGAAGTCTTGGTGTGATCTTCTTGTGGAAAACAATGCTATTTAGCCAATTTTTTAGGCATATCTGTGCTTGGTGACAACCAGTTTGGCCGTTATCACAGCTCCTACAGATGCTGCCATCCAGCTTCTCTAGACTCCTGAAAGGCAAATCAGCCAATGTGGGCAGAAATCCATTTCACCTTCTTGGCAGATTTTTTTTTATCTAATACTGTAGTTGATAATTTTAAAGGGGTTGTCTCGCTACAAAGAATAGCTTTCAAATTGTAGGGAACACAAATTAAAGACATTTTCCAAATATATTGCTATGTTCCTCTGTTTTCCCTAAGGAGATACAAGTGAATTTATGACCTTCCTGGCTATTTCAGTTCCCTCAGTAACCGACCTGTAAACATTTCTCCCCCTGCTGTTTGTTCAATGAGATAACAGTGAGTGATGTCATCACACAGGTCTTGGCAGTGTCCTGTGCTGCTCAGCAGTAAAAAGCTTGATTTATGTAAAATAAACAGAACTGTAATTAGGGCTTTTGTTTTGGGGATCAGATAAGAAGTCCTGTTAGTAGTTTGAGAAGCCAATCTGATCTAATTAGCATCAGAAAGCACAGCATGGCATGGAGCTGTACAAGCAGGGAGCTGTATGCAAATGAGTCAGTCTGAACCAGGAAGTGACAGAGTATTTCATTCATGCATTCTCTGAAACTCTGAAGGGAGACAACTCCTTTAAGGCAGCCATATTACCTAAGGCTACGTGCACACGGCAACTGTAAAATACCGTCGGATTTTGGTAATGAATCCGACCAGTATTTTACAATCGTTTTTAGTTTTTGACTGCACTTTTTGCATGGATTTTGCAGCCAGTTTTTGGATTTTGACCAGCCTATCAACAATGAACAGTACTATAATCTGTCGTTTTCAAGTGAAATACAGCAGATTATAGAACATGTTTTAAGTTTTTTTTTATACGGATTTTGGATCTGAAATTCAGTCTCAGAAAATTCGAACTGTGTAAACTACAACTCAGATTTTCTATTAAGGTCTATGGGGCTGATTTATAGTTGGAATTTTTGCGGATTCTGAAAACTAATCCGCTTAAAAATCCGACTTTAAGAGCCACATGTATTAAACGGCTTTGGTCTAAAACTCGCTTTTTTTCCCCATATAAACCTATGGGGAAAAAAGTGAGTTTTAGACCAACACCGTTTTATACTTGTAGCCCAAATCACTGCCATGTAGATGTAGCCTAAGCCTCTTGAACCCCAGAGACAATGTGTACCAGGGCCCGAAACCGCTACGTGATGGTGTTTTCTTATGTGACAGAGAGACTATTGAACCCCTTCATAAAGCAGAAGCCATGTTCTATTTCTGCACCCCCTATTCTTACACCCCAGGTTGTCACCCATCTTTATCAGTGGAGGACAAATTGAGCAGGACCAGGACAAGGCATTTCAGTGCCCTAGGCAAGTATGGCAACTGGAGCCCCCTTCACGCCTCCATTCATTAGCCTCTCAGCTGTAATGATTACCAGTCGGCAACCCACAATTGTGCAGCGGGTGAGCAAAGGGGGTGAAAGAGGGCACTCCTCTGCTGCATGGCTACCAAGATGTCACAGTCGTGTTGACCGGGGCATCTAAGTAGTTAAATGGCTGAGGTCAGAGTTATCTCCGATTCTGGCTACAGAAGGCAGATCCCGACTCTAACAGCCACAGGAGTGGGCACAATCGGCGGTCTCCTACTTCTACCTACCCATCGTCCTGGCCATGAAATCAAGAACTGGGGTTTTTTAGGATGAGGAAAAATGTAATGTAATACTCTAAATTTACTAATGATCCCCCGATTTAAAGGGATGTTCTGACCATTGACTTTGATGGCATATGGATAGGGTACGCGATCAATGTCTGAAAGGTGTAGGTCCAAACTCTGGGAACAGGCTCCCAAAATTGTCAAGTAAGAATAGAGAGTTGGTCCTGCTTGTGTATGACTCTCTATTCTGTTCCATGGGTGTTCTGAGGACAGTCGAACACATGTCTCACCTGTACTCAGAATTCCCATAGAACAGAATGGAGAGTCATGCGCAACTGTGACTGGCAGTCTATTTTGAGCTGACACTTTTGACTGCCAGTTCCCAGAAGTAGGACCCACACCTATTAGACTTTGATGACATATCCTAGCAATATTCCATCAAAGTCTATGGATGGAACACCCCTTTATTATAAAGCATTTTTTATTATGTATTTTGTGTTAAAGGGGTTGTCTCACTACATTGACTCATGTCACCTCAGTCCTGTTTTCTTGGTTTCATTTTGAATTCAGGGGCAAATTTACTGGCTTCTACTAGGCTGCAGTAGAAGGCAGGTCTGTAGCTATAGCAACCAGTGCTGGAAGCCTATCATGAGAGAGTGAACAGGTCTGTAGCTATAGCAACCTGTGCTGCCAGCCTATCATGAGAGATTGAACAGGTCTGTAGCTACAGCAACCTGTGCTGGCAGCCTATCATGAGAGATTGAACAGGTCTGCAGCTATAGCGACCTGAGGAGCTGATGCAGCCCATACAAGAGGGGATATCTAGGAATAGGTAGGAAACTGTTAATGGACATATATTACAAAGTGACTTGTTTTTGCAAGATCTTTAACATAAAAAGCAATCCTTGTAGCGAGACAACCCCTTTAATACATATACTATTATTATGATACATTTTCTAAACAGTATCCAGTAGCTTTGGATGGGTCATCACAGTGACAGGTCCCAGCAACTGATAAGTGATAGACGATGGGCCAAGAAAATGGAGACAATGAAGACATCTTAGTAAAAAATAATATATTTTAGTGCATATCTGGCTACTTTAACATTCATGCAATATATTCCCCTGGTAGCACAATATGCTCCATATTAATTCTGACTCCTGTTTGATCTCTGGCCCCTTGATAAAAGTTTGTCTCAACCAACGATTCTCTGTTCTAACATATGTCAAAATAAAATATGTACAGAACCCAATTTTTTTTTTACCTTACACATGAAGGCACTTACAGATAAGGAGATATTTGGTTAGCAAAATAAAAATAAAAAAAAGCAAAAAAAAAAAATAACCCTTTCCAAATAAGAGAGTTGTGCAGGAATTCCTAGCAGCCAAAGGGTTAAACGAAATGCCAAAATCATCGGCAATGATGTAAACAAATGAAGATCTGTGCAAAAAACTGCAGATGTTTGTACACCCCCCTCCCCTCCCCCCATATTGGCTTTTGGATGATCTTAAAGTGCGTCACGACCATCATCTTTTGTAATATTTTCCATTTTTGTGCAAAATTCTAAATCATAAGAATGACCCGGTGTTGAATTTGAAGCAGGATTAAACCAAAAATCTCAGAAAGGGCTAATGTGATGGGAGGTTTTTTTTTGTCACCTCTCCTCCAGAGCAGCTGGTCTTCAGCCCTAGTGGCTCCTGAAAGTCCTCCCCATAGAACACTGTGTTGTTTTCTCAGAGTTCATCTCATAAGATGGCACCGATACAAAAATCTATCCATAGCAGCTTGTGCCATATGAATGATGTGCTTGTCGGATGGTATCCGCAGCCCGACACATGAAAGAATATTAATAATCCTTGGGAAACACCAAAAAAAAAACCCAAGTGTCCTCAGATGCATCCACCACGCAAGATGAGGGTGATGATGACAACTGGATAAACAGCTTCATTGATACGATATGACAGTTCCTTGATGGTGGACTATGTATGTTTCTTAGGCAACCACAAGATCCATATTTCTAAAGACACCATAATAATTGCAGGACAACCTCACAGCTATGGACTCTCATTCTGAAACATCTACAGTATAGTCTTTGACTATCCACAGTGAGTGGTGGCCCTTTTCTAGACATCACAGGCTAGTGATGAGGTCATTTAACCATGGGACCAGCATTGATTAACAGTTTTGAAGAACTTACCAAGAGGTCATACCTCTGTTAACTTTTTAGGTTCTCCAAAGTGTTGGTTGGGGGTGAAGTGAGAGTATTTGGCATCATCCAGGTCTTCCGATTCCATATAATCCGATTTGTTGAATGACTGTTTGCTCTCACTCTTTTTCAGGTCTCCATAAGAAGAGGGCTGCTGTCCACAGGTGACATGGGTATATTGGGATTGCTCTTCATGGTCGGTCTCTCTGTGGTAGAAGTAGTTAAAATTGGAGACAATGACAGGAACAGGGAGGGCAATGGTTAATACACCAGCTATGGCACAGAGAGAACCCACTATTTTGCCACCGATGGTCAGTGGGTACATATCACCATATCCAACAGTTGTCATGGACACTACTGCCCACCAGAAAGCATCAGGAATGCTGGTGAATAAAGACTCGGGGTCATCAGTCTCTGCAAAATACACTGCACTGGAAAATAAGATGACGCCAATGAAGAGGAAGAAGATGAGAAGACCCAATTCCCTCATACTGGCTTGCAGGGTCTTCCCTAAAATCTGAAGACCTTTCGAATGTCTGGAAAGCTTGAAGATCCTGAAGACTCTCACCAAGCGGATGACCCTCAAAATAGCCAAGGACATGGCCTGCTGCCCGTTGCTACCTTGATGCTCAGCCAACTCGGTCCCTAAGGTGATGAAATAGGGGATGATGGCCACAATGTCAATGACATTCATCATGTTCTTGAAGAAAGCTGGCTTGCTAGGGCAGGCGAAGAACCTCACTAGGAGTTCAAAGGAGAACCAGATAATACACAGGGTCTCAGTGAGGAAGAAAGGGTCAGTGAAGGGACTGTCCGTGGCAACATGGGTTCCCGTGATTGACCGATGCTCACCGGCCACCCTGACTTCATCCCTGAACTCCGGCTGGGTCTCCATGCAGAAGATGACTATGGAGATCAGGATGATGAGGACCGAGACAATCGCGATGCCCCTAGCAGGTCCTGAACTCTCAGGATACTCAAAGAGCAGCCAGACCTGTCTTTGGAAGTCATTGTCGGGCAATGGTCGCTCTTCTTCCTTGATAAACCCTTCATCATCACGAAAGATCTCGATGACCTCTTCCCCCAGCTCATAAAACTTGATTTCCTCCAAGAAGATGTCAACTGGAACGTTGACGGGTCGGCGCAACCTTCCTCCCGACTGGTAGTAATACAGGATCGCATCGAAGCAAGGTCGGTTGCGATCAAAGAAGTACTCGTTCCTCAGGGGGTCAAAGAAACGCATTCTCTTTCTGGGGTCCCCTAGCAAGGTTTGGGGGAACTGGGCAAGAGTTCTCAGCTGGGTTTCAAAGCGGAGTCCTGAGATATTGATGACCACCCTCTCACAGCAGTCCTGGGTGGCCCTCTCAGGGTCGTAGCCCTCTTGCCCCAGGGCACTAAGGGACACCAGGGTCTCATCAACATTCTCCCCGGACACCACAGTCATGTCTCCAGCTTAGGGGTCCTCCTCAGCACCCTGGAGCTTGCACAGCCGCACCCCAGCACTCAGCTCGCTCCTATACACCTATAATTCCAGGATGATTGGCAGCTCCTTGGCAGTGGTGCATCCTCTCCTCCTGGCTGGGGTGGACATGGCTGCAGTCACCCTGTTGCACTCATCTAGTTGGGCAGCAGCATGTCTCCCTGCAATCTGTTGATTGTGAGTCTCTGCTGGGTCCCCTCCTTGTGGCAGATCCTTGGCGCTGACACCAGACTGGCTGTCACTGAAGGTATAGGAGCAGCTCCAGTCTCTCGCCCTCCCCAGGAGCACACTGACGTCCAGGGGGAGTGTCACACAAGAAGCAGCCACCTCTCATGGAGCTCACTGCCAGCCCTCTCCTCTGCCTCCTCCCAGCTGTCCATACATAATGTGCAGGAGATGGTCCATAGAAGTTAGAGGACTGGTCACTCCTAGCAGGGTCAGTGCAGGACACTGGGTTAGAGCAGCAACCTGGGACCACAACCAGCACAGGACTGGGCTCAAGCTGCAGAACATCTTGGAGAGACCTGAAAAGTCATTTTACCAAAACTGATCCTGAGGATGCTGCTTCTCTTAACTGTAAGCATGAAATGTAGAGGGGTGAAGGGAGAGGGAGAGAGAGAGATGAAAGAGAGAGAGACAGAGATAGACAGATAGATAAGAGATAGAGAGGGAGAGAGACAGATAGACATGAGAGAGAGAGATAGAAAGAGAGAGAAACAGAGATAGACAGATAGATAAGAGATAGAGAGGAGAGAGAGACAGATAGACATGAGAGAGAGAGATGAAAGAGAGAGAAACGGAGATAGATATGAGAGGGAGAGGAAGAGAGAGACAGACATGAGAGAGAGAGATGAAAGAGAGAGAAACAGAGACAGATAGACATGAGAGAGAGAGAGTGATGAGAGAGACAGATAGACATGAGAGAGAGAGATAAAAGAGAGAGAAACAAGATAGATAGATAGATAGATATGAGAGGGAGAGGAAGAGAGAAACAGACATGAGAGAGAGAGAGATGAGAGAGATAGATGTGAAATAGATAAATAGATACATTCATAGATAGATGGGAGCTAGGAATACAGATTTATAATAGGAGACAGACACACAGACACAGATACACAGATATAAGATACATACAGTAGATAGATATGAAATAGATACACAAACATAAATAAGATAAATACACACAGATAGATAGATATGAGACACACAGATAGATAGATAGATAGATAGATAGATAGATAGGGAATAGATAGATAGATAGATATGGGATAGATAGGGAATAGATAGATAGATAGATATGGGATAGATAGGAAATAGATAGATACATAGGTAGAAAGATAGATAGATAGATATGAGATAGATAGATAGATATGAGATAGATAGATAGATAGATAGATATGAGATAGATAGATAGATAGATAGATATGAATAGAACATAAAGATAGGGAGATATGAAAGATAGATAGAAAGATAGATAGTAGATAGATAGATAGATAATAGATAGATAGATATAGAAGATAGATAGATAGATGGATAGAGGTATGAGATAGTTTAATAGTTTAAAGATACATATACAGACACACACAGATATGGGAGAGTCTGGTGTAAATATGATAGCTCAGTATCAAGTGTAAGCTAAATACATTGTAACATTCCTAGAGGAGTATAATTACAATGGCACATGAAAAGCTCCAGCCTCCTCCCTCATCTACTGGGTTCATTGGTTGCGAGGGAACAGCCCAGAAACAGTGTAAAAAATAACATTATAAAAAGGGTAGATAATAGATAGATAGATAGATAGATAGATAGATAGATAGGTAGATATGGGATAGATAGATAATAGGAAAAAAGATATGAAAAATAAAAGATAGAAATTTTGAGAAGATAATAGATAATAGATAATAGATAATTGGAAATAGATTTAAGAAATAGATGATAGAATAAAAATATAAAAGATAGAAGATTTTAAAAAAATTTTTAGATAGATAATAGATAGATAAATATAGATGAGATAGATAATGAGATAATAGATATGGTATGATGAGAAAGATAGATAGATAAAATAGATAGAAGATAATAGATAGAATAGATAGATAGATAGATAGAAGATAGATAGATAGATAGATATGGGATAGATAGATATGAGATAGATATGAGATAGATAGATAGATAGATAGATAGGAGATAAATAGATAGATAATGAGATAGATATGAGATAGATAGATAGATAGATATATATGAGATAGATAGATAGATAGATATGAGATAGATAGATAGATATGAGATAGATAGATAGATAGATAGATAGATATGGGATAGATAGATATGAGATAGATAGATAGATAGATAGATAGATAGATAGATAGATATGGGATAGATAGATAGATAGATAGATAGATATGAGATAGATAGATATGAGATAGATAGATATGGGATAGATAGATAGATAGATAGATATGAGATAGATAGATATGAGATAGATAGATAGATAGATAGATATGAGATAGATATGAGAGATAGATAGATAGATAGATAGATAGATGGATAGATATGAGATAGATAGATAGATAGATAGATAGATAGACAGATAGAGATATGATAGATAGATAGATAGATAGATAGATAGATAGATAGATAGATAAACAGCAAGAGTGAGCTGCAAAAAAAAGATGAGATAATAGATAGAAGAGAAAGCCATGAGATGATAGAGATGAGATAAGAGATAGAACTGAATTTCAGAAAGAACTGGAAGTCCACATTCTTGTCTCATTATAACATCATCTCCATTAATAGTATTCTCCCCATTATCAGTGTCTGATCCCATAATCAGCACCCCAATACACCACCCCGCCAACACATGCTCCCCAGTGACCGGTGCCAGCATTGCAAATTCCTTCCAACGGTCATAGAATTCAAAAAAACATTCAAGAGAGATAAATCAATAGAGAGATCAATAGATAAACATAGCAGACGTGTGGTTCCATACAGATATACATTGGCCTTCTTCTGCATACGTGTATCCCTGCCCATCTGTCAATCTGCATTACAATTCTATGCATCGACTCATGAACCAGAGAGATTAGGATAAACAATACGAAAGGTGACTCCTAAATTATTATTATTATTTATTTTATAGGGCCATTAATTCCAGGACGCTGTACATTCAAGGGGGATTTCATATATAACATATGTCAAACAAGTACAATAGTGACAATCTGTGACTAACAACTGGTACAGAGGGAAAGAGAACCCTGCCCACGAAGGCTTGCAATCTACAATAACAGACTCATAAACACCATCTGCAGGGCATTGCAGGACAGTTATATAGGTCTCTGTTGTTGACTAATACCTGTGGACCTTAAGGCTGGGCATCAGCCTCCATGACTGCCCCCCCATATAGCGGGCTTGTATTTGTTCCCCAGGTATACAGATGTAACATGATTTGCTTTTGCGCCATTTGTCAGACATGTATACAGACGTTCTGGGAATAACAATTCTCTCAAAGTGTCCAGGAGTCTTGAGGGGTTGGAGCAACTGATAGATAATGGATCTTATAAGACAAATGATGAATTGCTCCTGGCGTGTAAGGTGTACTCCTTGCTACATGACATTGAAGTAACATTGCCGGGGGGGAATTACACTGAGGTTACCAAGCAGCCGTCTTGTTTACAGTCCATTTTTGCTTGTCTGGGTGCTATAATGTAGCAGCCGCCTTAATACAGCAGTGGCAGGCAAGTTATAAGATGAACAGGGCTAGACAGGAATTTTAAGGGGATGCATGGAAACCTGTTCACATATTATGGGTTCTGTTCACATTAACTTGGGGTGGAGAACTGCTGAAGGCCAATTGTGAGATGTACACTGTAAAGGCTTCTTTTTTTTTTTTTTTCTTTAACTGTGTTTTATTTAGACATATTTCAAAACTACAGTCATGAAAATACAATCTTTTGATAACAGTGAACATAGATATTGCTATGTAAAAAGCGTGATCAATATACAGCTGTGGATCAGATAAATTAAAGCAATAACTCCATAATGATCGATAGTTAGCCTTCTAAAATGTTTTAACTAGACTATTTTCCAGCTGTCATACATATAAATCTGTTCTTAATAAAAGGGTGGTGAGACCTTTCCATGAATGACTTAACAAAAGACACGACACAAAAGGTTGGGGGAAGATAATAGATACACATCTATTGAATAAGGGCTAATATAATCTTTTTATTTTTCTTTTCTTTTTTTTTTTTTTTTTGTTGTTGTTTTTTGTTTCTTAAAAGGCCAGTCAATAGGTCTTTATTTAAACCTTTAAATACCCCAAAATGTTTGGCACCAGAAAACCCTCAAGATCCAAGGTGTTGTTCGAAAAAACCCGTTAAAATTCCATACCCTTTGGATTTGAGTCTATTTTACAATCTTGTAGCTGGGGGGTCTGTGCGTTCAGAAAGAAGCAATTAGGCTTTAGTTCCCGTCGGTATCAAGAAAACTTCTTTTTGGTTTTTTTCACTTTTGGGGTAAGTTTGGTAAGAATGTGGTTTAAAATGGAACCCTGTAAATGTCGGTTTGAAAAAAACTTTTTAAACCCCCTGTTCAGAGGTTTTGGAAAATGGGCTTTCCCCAGAAGTTTGTATAATTGCCCCGGGGTGTTCGAAAACCCCAAATTGATCCGGATTTCGGGTTAATTTTATTAGAATTGGGGTATGGTCCCATAAATTAGTTTTTTTAGGGTTTTCCCCCTGAAAAACCTACAGATAGATGTCTGTCTGCCCTTTCCATTTTGGATCCGTGGAAAACGTTGCAAAACCTACCCCATTTAGGATATAGGGGTAGGTAGGTTTTTTGGGTTGGGTTTGTGTATGAAAGTTTCTGAAATAGCCCTTAGTTGAGGTGCCCCGTTTAAAAATCTCTCAAACCTTGGGGGTAGGGAAACTTTGTGCTTAAATTGTTTGTAAAAATGGGAAATTTTTTAAAGTGAATAAGACCTTTTGGTATCGGGAAGTCTTTTTTAATCTATCAAAAGGGAAACTGTATTGTGATACTAATCGCAAACCAAAAAATTGGTTAAACCCGGTTCCAGATGGCCCCCCATCCCCAGGGTAACATTGGATTAAAGAAGGAGGTATAGCCCCCCTTGGTGGCTGACCCCATTTTTGAGACATCTTCCTATCTCCGAGTCAATTGCTTTGGGGCCCAAAGCGGGGAACAATTTTTTGTGGGATGGGGGTCCAGAGCGAGATCGGATGCACCCCGGGGCTAACCATAATTTTCTACCCCGGGCCCCTTTGGGTTTTTAACGGGGACCATGTGGTATTTGCGAAACTGGGCGGCCCTAATATTTACCATGTGGTGATTTCCCGTGGGGGAACGATTTAAAAACTTTTCCAACCCCCAGAGTTATTGGGGTTGAGAGAATTATGGATTTGTGGGGGTGGGCGATCACAAGTGAGAAGAATGCTTGCAAAGGGATCCTTTCTGTTGTCCTTCGGCGGGTGGTAGGGTCAAATTGTGAAGTATGTGGAAACATTTGTCCAATTTTATTGGATCAAAAGTGATATGCCCCGTTTGTCTTTTAAAGTCATTGAACGTTTCGATCGCCCCGAAACGTTTGGCCAAAAAAGAGTGAGCCTTATTCCCTCGTTGGAAATATTTTTTTTTGGGAAATACGTAACAATTCCGTTTTTTTCCCCATTCCAAACCGGACGGGGGCTCGAATGTATTTTTTTAAGTAAAGATTTAGTGGTTGGTAGAAAGAGGATTTCCAGTATTTTTAATTGCGATTGAAAATTTTTTTTTCGGTTAAAATTCCCTTTGACTCGTGAGTAGGCTATAACCCCACCCCCTCAGCCCCGCTTTGGGTTCCATAGGGTGACGGGAAGAGACGTGCCTTGTTGTTGAAAAAATCTTATAGTTGTTTTTTCCCCCCTGTTGGGGTTTTTTATAGGTTTTTTTCAGACGCCAATGACTTCAGATGGGTGTAGTATGGTTTAAAAGGAGAGGGTTATTGGCGGGGTTGCCCAGTGAGGGTGTATAGCTGAACCCATACGCCCAAAGGGAATGTTTTTTAAGAAGTATAATTGAGGGGATTGGGGGGAGAAAGAAAGGAGTACCCCCTGGGATGATAAATTGCCATGGGGTGAATAGAATTTTTTCTAATCAGCTTTCTAAAACCCCCGGACAGCGAGTTGGAGGGTTTGTGATTGGGGTCGATTAAATTTAGTTGCAGCTGTTCGAAAAAGCACTTTAAAATCCCCCCAATTATCACATGGAGATGGGGCCCCCTTTTTATTTTAAAAAAAATTTATTTGGAAACATTTGGGGAATATTTGGTGCATAAACATTGCATATCGTAAAAAGGGCCCTAGGTATGTGCTTTAAAATTAATATCTCCATATTCTCAATTGTTGTATTTGGAATGGAAAGTATTGGAAGTAAGTTGTTGGTTTTTTTTTCGGGTTGAGGAGCAAAGGTGTTGGTTTGGTGTTTGACAAAAGAAAAATTCCTTTAAAGGGTTTGGTCTTTGAAGGGGATTATTCCCTTGATGCTTTAATTGATAGCGATTTCTTTAAAGGTGAATTAAGACCCTTGAATCAGTGACTAAAATTAGCATATACAAAAATTTCTTCCCAATACGCTTCCCCTTAAAAGTTTCCCCCCCCAAAACCAATCACGTACAAGCCGGGAGGGAAAAGATAGAAAAATTACTGGGTTTTAAAACCCGACAAAAAAGGTTTAACCAAAAAGTATAAGAAAATTAAAAAAAAAATACCAGGCACCCTTTGGGTTTAAAAACCAGAGGTGAAAAAAACCTCTGGCCTAGGGGAATTTAAATTGAAAAGAAATAACTTTTTAAGAAAAGTGTAAAAAAATTCCAAAAGGGTTTTAGCCCAGGTCAAAAAAAAAAAAAAGGCCCTGAGCTCTAGCCTATATACCCCAGCGGGGGAAAGGTGAAAAGGGGAGTCAAGAGCTTAGAACCCCCCCTTTAGATTATGGGTCCCCCCGGGCATGGCCGCAAAGAGACGGCCCGCCCGTGTGGCCCCCTCCTTCCCCCCCCATCCCCGACCCATTTTTGTGGAGGCTGATATTTTGCTATTTTAAATTTTAATTGGAACTGGACTTTCAATAAATGGGATATGTCAAAAAAAGATATATGACTTAACTAGCATCTCTGCCCTGCAAAAGGAAAATTATGATTAAAAACTTTTGCATAACTTAAGGTGTTGGGAATGTACCCCGTGGGATGTCCTTTTTTTTTTGAGTTTCTTTGTTCCCCGAGATGGGTTTCCCAAACCCCCATTGGAGGGGTGGGGGGATTTTTAAACCCCAAACGGAATGTAGGAAGGGCGAATCCGTTGTTTTCGTTGGCGAAGGTCCCGCTGCGTCCAGTATGCGATTTGCCCTTTTTTTGCTGGGATGAGCATGAAGGGGAAGCCCCCTTTAGAGATAGAAAGCCCCTTGAGGTTTAACTGGTTTCAAAATCTTCTTTTTTGGAGAGTCATCCAAGATAAATCCCGGGGAAAGTTGGTTGGGCCCTCATTTCGAGGGGCTTTGAGGATCTGGGTTTAGCAATGGTCTTTAATTAATCCTTTTGCAGAGATTATGTCCCCTTTGGGTGGGTAGTGAGTGTTTGGGGTTCAAGCTCGGGGGGCTCTCCAGTTTATGTTGGGGGAGGGTGGTTCACCCCAAGGAATTAAGATTGTGCTGAGGCGCTCCACCTTCGGTTCCCTTGGGTTGGGCACCCCCTTTTTCGAATTTTACGGGCCCCCTTTATCAAAATCTTTAGAGCTTTTGTGTGTTTTGGAATTTTTGATTTTGATGTATTTGTTTTGCAAATTTAATAGCTTTTGAGTTCTCAGGGCCCCCCCCAGGATAAACCCCTTTTGCATAACCTTTAAAATTTACCTTACGCGGGGAACTCTGTTTTGCCGTTTCTTGGTGGTCCCAGAAAATTTGGAATTTGTTTAAGTTTTCCCTTTTGGATCCCGTGGTGGGAAACCCGTTGCTCATCTGGGTCCAGTTAGTTCAGGGAGGGAAACCATGACGGTTGGAGATTTGCCGATAGTGGGTACCGGGTTTTTTTTTGGGCCGCACCCCAAATTTGGGTTTTTTGAGGAGTTTTTTTGCGCCCGGGGTTTGCTTTTTTTAGTTACTAAAAGATTAGGGCCGATACAGAGTGGGGGTTTCCAGGATGATTTAGCCTGGGGGATTGCACGAAAATGTGGTGTCACTTTTCTTGGGTTTTTTGGTTTTTTAAGCGTCAAGGGTTTATTTTTTTTGGGGAAAATAATCCTAAGGAAGTGTTATTAGAGTGTTGACTTAAAGATGGTGGTAAAGTGGGGGGTTTAGAGTTTACAGCTTTTTCCCCCCTGGTGATCTCTGGGAGATTTGTGATATCAAAGTTGTTGATTTTTTAAGAGCTTTAGCTGGTCTCAAGTACCCTCGATATTTGGGTTTATCATGGGTCCTGGTTCGGGAAATCGGGCACTTTTTGGTTTTGGGCCCTGCTCCCTTATTTTAGCCAGGATACCCTTTTTTGCAAGTTATGGCTGATGAGAGTCTTAAAATGGCCGCCACGGCCTTGGGATTGCCGGTAATGGCTGCCTCTTGGACCCTTTTCTGCTTAGGTCTAGGTCTAGTTAATGTCCCAGCTCTTGGGGAGTCTACCCCAGCGTGTGGGGGGATACTCTCACAGTTGTCCCCTTAATTCTGCCGCCCTGCAGGGTTGTAATGCAGGCCGCCCTCTCTGCTCCTTCAGGCGCTGCCCGGCGGGTTATTTTCCCGGGGTGGTTTGCCGGCCGGGGCGCCTCCCGACCCCAAGCCCTCCTCTCTCCCGCCTGCAGTTTGTGAAGGTCCCGGTACCTGAGAGGCACCCGGGTCCTCAGTGACGCCGCTGCGCTAGGACTCGGCTCTCCGTCTCCTCCGTGCTGGGTCTCTCTGTGCTGCGCGTCTCTGCGCCGCGTTCGTGGGGGCCGGGAAAGCCCGGGAAAACTGCGCGCCCCGCAATAAGGGCTATTTTCAGCTACGGTAGCTCCGTTCGGTGCCGGGATTGTGACCGGGTAAGTCTCGGATGCAGTCTGGCTCTGTTTAATCCTCCTTTTGCATTTTCCCGGGGCTGGCGCACCCTTTCCTTTGTTACTGCGGGGGATTCTTCAGGGGGGGGCCCCTTCATGGGGCCCATCTCTTCAGCCCCAACCCACGCCCGAAAAATGCTTCTTTTTTAATTTTGGGAAAATCTAAAAAGCCCAGCTTAAACTTTCTTTTTCCGGGAGTTTTGGGTTTAAAAAAAAAGGCATCCAAAGGAGACAATGCTACCTGACCTGGTGGGCAATATGGTGGCTCTAAGCTTTGGCTAATAAAAGGTGGTCCTAAGGTGGCAACACTGCTTGGCTGGTGGGTAACCTGGTGGCTTCGCTTTGGCTCATGAAGGTTTGGTTTCCTTTAAAGGGCAACACTGCTTGCCTTGGTGGGCAATATGGTGTCTTTCAGTTTTGATTTTAAAAGGGAAAGGGGGTTTCCCAAGGAGGCAACAAATTTCCACTCTCTAACCCCTGCGCCAGGGGGGGAAAATAATACTGCATCTCTGTTTTGATTAATGGAAGGTGATCTTTAAGGGGTAATGCTTTCCACTTAGTGGGCAATATTCTGGTTCTCAGCTTTGGTAAACAGAACGTGGTCCTTAGGAGGCAATATTGTCCCTCTAGTGGTAAATATGCTGACTCTCAGCTTTAGCTATTAGAAAGAAGTTCCAGGGAAGCAACAATGTTCCCTCCAGTGGGAAAAATTTCCTTTGGGTTTTTTCCAAGGTTGGGTTTTTAATTAGAAAAAAAAGGTTTTTTTTCAAAAAAAAAACCTTTTTTTTTAACTTTGCCTTTTTTCCCTTTTTTCTGGAAAAATGTGGTGGCGCTCAGGTTTGGCCAATAGAAGTGGTCCCCAAAAGGCCCAAAACTGCCTACCCTGTCAGCCCAAAATTTCTGGATCATTCCCAATAGAAAGCAGTCCGGTCCCTTTAAAAATGCTGGGGCCCCGCTTTTTGGGTAGGGGAAAAATGGTTCCCAAAAGGGACAAGTTACCCACCTAGGGACCCAAAAGTGGGGCTCGAAAACAATTTTAATAAAAAAAATATTTTTTAAGGAAAAATAACACTGTACCCTTCTTTGGGGGGCCAAAAAAGGTGGCTCTCAGCTTTGGATATTAAAATATTTTTGTTTTTTCAAACAAAAACAATACACTGGCTCCAGTTTAAATGCCCCCCCATTTGGGGAAATGGTGGGTCCTTTAGGAGGCCCCACCCCGCCAAAAATTTGGGTAAAATGTGTTCTGTGGAAAAAATTTTTTGGTTTATTTTCAGGGCCACAATGTAAAGCAATTTACAGATATGTAAGCCAGAAGTGTAAAGAGACTGGACAGGGTGATATAGGTATGTCGGGGTTCCTTCGGTCTTTAGGCCTAAATCACAGAAAAACTGTCACCGATATCACTGCCAAAAAAACTGTATGACTCTGGATATAGATGCAAATAAAACTTAAGTTTTATTTAATTTCTTGTTAAAAAAAGAAGAATGAGGACTACAAATTACGTAAGGTGCAATAATAGTATGTGGAAAACCAGGTGCTTGTAGAAGGTTTTATGACAAAGAATATGCACTCAATATACCGTTGCTTGATCCTCCAATGGTCAAACACAGTCATTGAGCTATGATTGTAGGTGAAATGCACAGGATGATCACCGATTAAATTCTCACTTGTCCATTGAGGATAAATCCAATCTGTAGGAGATTCCCAAAGGGAAGCAATTGAAAAAAAAATCTTTCCCTAGGTTGACCTTATTATGCCCTGGTTGAAGAAAAGTAGGGTCATTGCCCCGATAAGAGCGGCCCCACGCTGAGTACTTTATCCCTACTAAATCCACTAGTAGAAAACAGCAGAAAAGCTGTGTATACAAGATGTATGAATTTTTTACTCATACTTTGTTCAGCAGGAGGTTGTCTTTAAATACAATGTGCCAACATAGATGCGTCTTGATTTATAATGTCTTGCTGGAGGCCTGGGCGTGCGGGATGCCATATGTTTGCATTGAACAACATGACAACTATTACTTTGCATGCAATGTAATGTTTACTTTCTCAGAATTTGTTCACATGACAACCTCATCTCATTTTGCTGGTCATTCCTAGTGTTACCAAGAAGTCCATATAGCCAGCAATTATCTTCAGAGAATCTCAATGTCTTTGAAAAACTATAAGCTATTTTTTGAAATTTAGAGGTCCTCCCACCTAATGGGCTTGAGAGGATATTAGCTTTAGCTAATAGTGGGGATTCCAAGTCCCCCCCCCTCTCTAATAGTTTACTATATACATATAGTGCTCAAGAGTAGAATCTGTTCTTATCAGTGATTAGTACTGGGGCCATTGATTATGGACCATTATATTCTGTGTGTAGCACAATGGCTGTCGGTCCCCAATCAAGGCCTCCTGAAGCCATATTTACTAAGTAGTTTGAAAGCCTGAGGTGCACAAGTGTCCCAGAACATGGGACCACGGGGTGCCTAAAGTCTCTGGGGGTAGAGCCCACTGAGTAGACATCACTTTTACACCTCCATTTACCTGGTCTTCTGACCGAAGAATAGAAGCTATACTACTTCTCCAGAAGGGTCACTTCTTTGGGTGTTGCCAGCTGGCTACTGCGGGAGAGCAAGGATGACTCACACAGATTGAGAATCAAACATTGATCTGAGGGGTGACCCCAGGGTCTTAATTTTATGGCCAAATGTGTACATTATATAAAATGGTTAACTCCTTAATTTAATGATCACCCACCGACTATAGACAGCAGGCGGTACTTGTCTTTCTCCATTGACGTCTTAACAGCTCTGTTCCTAGAGCAGTCTTTGTAAGCACCGGGAAGTAGGGGGAACGTCCGATCCCTGGCGCCTAACACTTTGATTCAAAAGGCATTCCCTTGCTCCATCAGGTAATCGGGACTCACGGGGGATGTTTGTACAGTCAGCCCTGGGAACCTAGAGGAGCCCCAGGGCTGTGTGTATCACAAGCCTGCATTCAGGGCACACTTGCTCCGGAGCACCGGCACCTGCTCAGTGAAAAAAGCTGCTGTTGCGCTCCACTACAGTAAACTGGGCAGCGGCGCAATAAAGTGGCTTCATCGCGCTACTGCCTTTCCTGGGCGCTACCCCGTCACTCTGCCTCGGCTGTGTGGCCTTGGAGCTGCAGCACAGCCCAGGCAGAATGACATCGGATAGAAGAGCGAGGCGATCGGCAGGGGAAAGATAAAGGTAAGTATTGTTATTATATTTTATGTTGGCAATGTATAAACTTACTTACCTATGAAGAGGTGCCGATCTGACTATAGAGGGGACTATGTCCCTGCCAAACTATGTGGGACCATTAACTAACTTAGGGGGGGGGGGGGGGGGGAGGATCTTCAGACACGATTGTAATGTTTTAGATACATGAATATGCTAAAAAACATTACTAAGTGTTAAAAAATATAAAATATTTTTCCCTTAAGGGGGATTTTTTAAAAAAAAAAAAGTTTAAAAACAGTGTGAAAAAAAATTTAATAATAAAAAAAAAATTTTTGTATTCAAACTTGGAAGGAGAAGCAGGGAAAAGAAACATCTCACACTATCTTTATCTAATTTTTCTCAGCAAAATTTTACAAAAATGAAAAGGAGGTTCTTATTTCTTTTTGATAAAAACGTATAGGCCCATTTGCCACGCCGGCGCCCCTTTTCTTTAAAGTTTGGGTCCCTAAGCAAATGGATATAGCACGCATGGGGCACCCCCAGAAATAACCACACAGAGGCAACCCCCAAAAAAAAAAGGGGGAGGTTGAAAGCTTACCTTTCCGGTATCATAGGTCTTTCTTTTTCACACATGAGAGATCCCCCCCTTTTGGCCCCGGGGTTTTTAATTAGCAGTGGTCTGGATAGGGTTAATGCCCTTTCTCTGGTCAGTTGCTTGCTGGGGCCTGGAAGAGGTAAGCTGTGTCAACCTCTCCTTTTTTTTGGTTTTGGTGCTGTGTGGCGGCCCTTGCTGGTGGTGTATGCTTGTGGGGTGGTGAGCCCAGAGCGAGGGTAGGGCCGGAGCAGGGTGTGGGCCCGGGTTGTGCCCCCTTGTTTGTGGTAATTTCTGCGGTGGTGGCGTCATGCGTGCTATATCCTTACGTTAGGGACCCATTTAAAGAGGTGCCGGGGCGTGGCAATGGGCCTATACGTTTTTGACAAAAAGATACTAAGAACCTCCCGTTTTTTTGTTTAAAATTTTTTGCTGAGAAGCATTAGATAAACGATTGTGTGAGGATGTGTGTTCCTGCCTTCCCTTTCCCAAGTTTGAAAAAAAAGAATGTGCCTACATTTTCACAAAAAAAAAAAAAAAAAACCTTGCATATTTAGGTATCCACATTACCATAATAACCTGTAGAATTAATCTAAAAGGTATTTAGTGTGAAATGTGAATGGTATAAAAGAAAATAGAAAAAAAAATCTGCAGTAATTTATCTGTAAACTCAACTATGCCCCCAAAAGTCAACTTCCCCCCACTTAAAACAAGAACTCAAAAACAACTGCATCATTAAAAAAAAATAAAGAAGTTAAAAACCATTAAAAATAAAAACAATTGTGGTAAAAAGGCTTTTTGGGCTGGGCTTAAGGGGTTAAATGCAAGCCCCCTTCAAACTATGTAGGATTAATATTTTTCCATATTAAAATTTTGGGTGTGAAAAATTTTTATGTACTTAAAAATTTATATTTTCCTGTAGAAGTACACGGCAAGTACAAATAGGGTGGTTACCCAAACCCGGTATTTGCCCGTTTTCGTCCCCATGCAAACGGCCGCGGGGGGGGAGGCTTTTTTGGGGGTTTTTGCGGAGGGAAAAAGCCCTCCCCCCCTTACCCATAACATTTTCTATTTTTTTGGGCCCCCCTTTTTCAGGGGGGAGCACAGTTTCCGTGGACATACAGAATGTGATTGGGACAGCTGTGCTTATGTTGAAACATAAAACTCTTATCTACAACTTCTAACGTAGCTACAGAGAAGTCAAGGCTACAATGTGCTGAGAATAAGATATATTTCTTCAGTCTGAAAACATCTTAAAGAAAGAGTTAAATAGAATGAAGAACATACAAAAAAAGGAGTTTTCCCTTAGGCCCCCTTTGGGGCCCGTTTTATACTTTCAGCGGTATCTGGATTTTTAAATTTTTTTTAGCTTTCCAGGCCTTTCCAGCGGTGCACACCTTCACTTAAAATGTTTTTTTCTAAAATCTCCAAAATGTCACTGCCGTCCGGGACCAAAGGAGCTGTAGTGTTTATTTTTTATGTCACTTGGCGCTCACTGTTCCTATGTGTTTGTCACTACTTGGATCCTACCAGAATGTGGTGTAATTTTGGGAAGTCTATGGAAAGGGGGGGGAGTAGGTTTTCCCTTTTCCCCTTTACTCATGTATGGAAAAATGTTTAGGTCTAAAAAATCACTCTTTTGCCCCTAGTAAACCCATGGGCAAAGGGAAATGAAATTTTTGACCTAAACAGGTTAAAAACAAAGTGGCCTTTTTTTGGAAAATCCCAAACCCCTATCTACATCTCCTTGGTGGTTAATGGAGTCAAGGACAGCAGGACAAGCTCTCCCTAACCTTCAGCAAAGGCTAGCTAATAATCCCTGACCCTTCAAAAGTTTTATAATCAGTTGATCATGGGATACTCGCACCCAAAATAATATCATCGAATGCTCAACACAACCGGCTCTACAGTGACCTTTAGCCTTTGACCCTGCTCCGGTAGCTAGGGCAAATATCATTAAGGCGTTTTGACTTTTGGTTTAAGGCATGTGCAGTCCAGTTAACAAGGTTAAATCCATGGTCTAAATCTATGGTTCTGTTATCTGTAGAATACTGTATACATGTGAACTGATGTTTTACAGTCAGTGTGTGTATTCTGTCCAGCTCCGAGCGCACCTGTTATGAAGCAGCAGAATGCGCCTTGAGTTGTTTGACGTTTACGAGTCTTGTGACTTTGACAAGTTCTGATCTATTCACTGTACGGCTGATTCTGCACAGATGGGACGTTCCAGGATTTTCTGCAACTGAAACCTCGCAAAAAATAAACCAGCATCATTCCACGTGCCAATGCTGGAATTAGCACAGAAAAGATAGACTCCAAGGGCGACATGTATGAACAGGGCTGAGCCAGTTTTCTGGCATCAAAAAGCTTGTTCTATAGATGTATGATCAGTTGCATTCCAAACTTTGGCACAATCTGTACCTGTCCCGTCACTTTGTAATCTGCCAAATATTAGAGGCGTTCTGGGGGTGTCGCACCACATTCTTAGAACTGGACACATTTATGGTTCTTTGACGCAAATCAGGAGCGCAGACAATTAGAGCAGCAGCGAGGTTAAAGGTGGTGCTGAGCCAGACTTGTGTATTGGTCTACTTGCCTGTATGTAGCCCTGCAGAAGAACAGCAGACAGGGTTAGGTGTGCCTGAGCCTGACTTGTGGTATGTCTCTACACTGCCCGTATGTTGACTGCAGAAGAACAGCCAGACCAGGTAAGGTGGTGCCTGAGCCAGATTGTGGTATTGGCTCAACTGCCTGTATGTAGACCTGCGAAGAAAGACCGGGGTTTAAAGGTGGTGTGAGCCTGACCTTGTGGTATTGGCTCTACACTGCCCTGTATGTATGACCTGCAGAAGAACACCCAGACCGGGGGTAAAGGTGGTGCCTGAGCCAGACTTGGGGTTTATTGGCTCTACACTGCCTTATGTATGACCTGCAGAAGAACAGCCAGACCAGGGTAAAGGTGGTGCCTGGAGCCGACTTGTGGTATTGGCACTACACTGCCCTGTATGTATGACCTGCAGAAGAACAGCCAGACCAGGGTAAAGGTGGTGCCTGAGCCAGACTTGTGGTATTGGCTCTACACTGCCCTGTATGTATGACCTGCAGAAGAAAGGAAGACCAGGGTAAAGGTGGTGCCTGAGCCAGACTTGTGGTATTGGCTCTACAACTGCCCCCCCTGTATGTATGCCCTGCAGAAGAACAGCCAGACCAGGGTAAAGGTGGTGCCTGAGCCGACTTGTGGTATGGCTCTACACTGCACTGTAGTATGACCTGCAGAGAACAGACCGGGTAAAGGTGGGCCTGAGCCAGACTTGTGGATTGGTCTACATGCCCTGTATGTATGACCTGCAGAAGAACAGCCGGGCCCCAGGGTAAAGGTGGTGCCTGAGCCAGACTTGTGGTATTGGCTCTACACGGGCCCTGTATGTATGACTGCAGAAGAACAGCCACAGGTAAGGTGGTCTGAGCAGACTTGTAGTATGCTTACAGCCCTGTATGTATGACTGCGAGAAAAACCCGACAGGTCAGGGGGTGCCTGAGCCAGACTTGTGGTATTGGCTCTACACTGCCCTGTATGTATGCCCTGCAGAAGAAAAGGAGACCAGGGAAAAGGTGGTGCCTGAGCCAGATTGTGGAAATTGGCTCTACACTGGCCTGTATGTTTGCCCTGCTGAAGAACAGCCAGACCAGGGTAAAGGTGGTGCCTGAGCCAGACTTGTGGTATTGGCTTTTACACTGCCTGTATGTATGACTGCAAAAAGAACAGCCAGACCAGGGTAAAGGTGGTGCCTGAGCCGATTTTGTGGTTTTGGGCTTACACTGCCTGTATGTATGCCCTGCAGAAGAACAGCCGAGACCAGGGAAAAAGGTGGTCCCTGAGCCAGACTTGTGGTATTGGCTCTACACTGCCCTGTATGTATGAGCTGCAGAAGAACAGCCAGACCAGGGTTTAAAGGTGGTGCCTGAGCCAGACTTGTGGTATTGGCTCTACACTGCCCTGTTTTGTATGGCCTGCAGAAGAACAGCCAGACAGGGTAAAGGTGGTCCCGGTGCCTGAGTTGTGGTATTGGTTCTACACCTTCCTATATGTATGACCTGCAGAAGAACAGCCAGACAGGGTAAAGGTGGTGCCTGAGCCCAGACTTGTAGTATTGGCTTACACTGCCCTGTATTGTATGACCTGCAGAAGAAAAACCGACCGGGTAAAGGTGGTGCCTGAGCCAGACTTTTTGGGTATTGGCTCTACACTGCCCTGTATGTATGACCTGTAGAAGAAAGCCCGACCAGGGTAAATGTGGTGTCTGAGCCAGACTTGTGGTATTGGGCTCTACAGGGCCCTGTATGTATGACCTGCAAAAAGAACACCCAGCCAGGGTCAAGGTGGTGCTGAGCCACTTGTGTATTGGCTCTACACTGCCTGTATGTGATGCCCTGCAGAAGAACAGCCAGACCAGGGTAAAGGTGGTGCCTGAGCCAGATTTGGGTGGTATTGTCTCTACACTGTCCTGTATGTATGACTCCTGCAGAAGAACACCCCAGACCAGGGTAAATTTTGGTGCCTGAGCCAGACTTGTGGTATTGGGACTTACACTGCCCTTTTATGTATGCCCGGGCAGAAGAACGGGACCAGGGTAAAGGTGGTGCCTGAGCCTGAGTTGTAGTATTGGCTCTACTGTGCCTGTATGTATGACCTGCAGAAGAACAACCGACCAGGGTAAAGGTGGTGCCTGACCAGACTTGTGGTATTGTCTCTACACTGCCCTTTTTATGTATGACCTGCAGAAGAACAGCAGACCAGGGTACAGGTGGTGCCTGAGCCAGACTTTTTGGTATTGGCTCTACACTGTCCTATATGTATGACCTGCAGAAGAAAAAAGCCAGACCGGGGGTTAAAGGTGGTGCCTGACCCGACTTGTGGTATTGTCTTTTACACTCCCCTGTATGTATGACCTGCAGAAGAACAGCCAGCCCAGGGTAAAGGTGGTGCCTGAGCCAGACTTGTGGTATTAGCTCTACACTGCCCTGCATGTATGCCCTTTGCAGAAGAACGCCAGACCAGGGAAAGGTGGTGCCTGAGCCAGAGTTGTGGGTTTGTCTATACAATGCGCCTGTATGTATGACCTGCAGAAGAACAGCCAGACCAGGGTAAAGGTGGTGCCTGAGCCAGACTTGTGGTATTAGCTTACATGCCCTGTATGTATGACCTGCAGAAGAACAGCCAGACCAGGGTAAAGGTGGTGCCTGAGCCAGACTTGTGGTATTATCTCTACACTGCCCTGTATGTATGACCTGCAGAAGAACAGCCAGGCCGGGGTTTAAAAGGGTGGTGCCTGAGCCAGTCTTGTGGTATTGGCTCTACACTGCCCTGTATGTATGACCTGCAGAAGAACAGCCAGACCAGGGTAAAGGTGGTGACTGAGCCAGACTTATGGTATTGGCTCTAAAATGCCCTGTATGTATGACCTGCAGAAGAACAGCCAGCCCAGGGTAAAGGTGGTGCCTGAGCCAGGCTTGTGGTATTGGCTCTACACTGCCCTGTATGTATGACCTGCAGAAGAACACCCAGACCAGGGTAAAAGGTGGTGCCTGAGCCAGACTTGTGGTATTGGCTCTACCCTCCCCTGTATGTAAGTCCTGCAGAAGAACAGCCAGACCAGGGTTATGGTGGTGACGGTGCCTGAGTTGTGGTATTGGTTCTACACTATCCTATATGTATGACCTGCAGAAGAACAGCCAGACCAGGGTAAAGGTGGTGCCTGAGCCAGACTTGTGTATTGGTCTACACTGCCCTGTATGTATGACCTGCAGAAGAACACACCGACCAGGGTAAAGGTGGTGCTGAGCCAGACTTGTGGTATTGGCTCTACTGCCCTGTAGTATACTGTAGAAGAAAAACCAGCCCAGGGTAATTGGGGTTGCCTAGCCAGATTTTGGGTATTGGCTTTCTAAACTGCCCTGTATGTATGCCCCTGCAGAAGAAAGCCAGCCCCGGGTCAAGGTGGTCCCCTGGCCAACTTGTCGTATTGGTTCTACACTGCCCGTATGTATGACTGCGGGAAAAAACAGCCAGCGGGGGTAAAGGTGGTGCCCCGAGCCGTTTGTGGTATTGGTTACCTGTTCTGTATATATACCTGCAAGAAGAACAGCCAGACAGGGTAAAGGTGGTGCCTGAGCAGATTGTGGTTTTGTCTTACCTGTCCTGTAGTATGCCCTGCAGAAGAACACCAGACCGGGGTTTAAAAGGTGGTGGAGCAGATTGTGGTTTTGGGCTTTTACACTCCCCTGTATGTTGACCTGCAGAAGAAAGACCAGGGTAAAGGTGGTGCCTGAGCCAGTTTGGGTATTGGCACTACACTCCCCTGTAGTAGCCTGCAAAAGAACAGCCGACCAGGGTAAAGGTGGTCCCTGAGCCAGACTTTGGTATTGGCTTACATCCCTCCTGTATTATGCCCTGCAGAAGAACAGCAAGACCGGGTTAAATGTGGTGCCTGAGCCAGACTTGTGGTTTTTGGGGGAATACACTCCCCTGTAGTATGACCTGCAGAAGAACAGACCAGGGTAAAGGTGGTCCCGGGCCTGAGTTGTGGTTTTGGGCTAACACTGCCCCTAATGTATACTGCGAAAAACAGGGTATACATTTGGTACTTTACACTGCTTTAAAAGTTTTTAGAACTGGTCTGTCGGCCAAAACGTTCATAATGTCCCCCCTGTGTCAAGTAGGACTCCACAAGCTGTGAAAATTTTTCATGGGTATCTAGCACCAAGATGTAGGTTGCGAGGTGTGGCCTCAATTGATCGGATGTTTTTCTTGCACCTCCCACAGATTAGAGTGAGATCTAAGGAATTTCGCACCCATCATCTGGAACACTTTGTCATGGTCCTTACAGGGAACACTGTGGACTTTGATGGCATATTGGTAATGGGCTCCTGAAAGCAGGGCTGCTGTGAGTCATTTTAGGCCACTACAGCTGAAGCATCTGGGCCCCCTCGCCCATTAAGAGTTCCTACCTTACACAGTAGGGCCCTTTTAAAAAAAAGAATTAATCATGGTTCCTAACAAGACTATTGCCAATATTGCCCTGATGACGGCTTTGCCCAAAAGTGTTGACTCAGAATTCTGTTCTATGGGAGTTCAGAGTACAGCTGAGAGGTGGGCCCCTCACTTATCAGACTTTGATGTCAGATCCTAATGATCTGCTGTCTGGGTGAGTGGTAGGTACATCCCTTTAAACCATTCCTGAACATTTTTTGCAGGTCATTATCTTGCAAAAGGTGGCCACTGACCAGGGTCATTTCTAGCCTAAATTGTACTCAGGGCGGGGTGAAGAAATTTCTCCCCCTACTTTAACATGTTGCATCATGCTGTGACAATGCATCACCATCAACCAGAATCCGAATATACAAAAAGCTTTACACAATGTTCTACGTATAAAACTACTAAATAATATTCATACAGTTACCAAATATCATATGTACTCAACTATAAGCTGACTCGAATATAAGCCGAGGCACCAACTTTTGCCACAAAAAAGTGGGAAAACTTATTGACTCGCGTATAAGCCTAGGGTGGGAAATGCAGCGGCTACTGGTGAATTTCAAAAATAAAAATGGATACCAATAAAATTACATAGGCAGGTATAAGCAGTTTAATATCCCCCATAGGTATGTAGAGGCAGGTATATGTCCCCCATAGGCAGGTATAGCCAGTTTAATGTCCCCCATAGGGAGGTTATAGGCAGGTATATGTCCCACATAGTCTGGTTATAGGCAGGTATATGTCCCACATAGGCAGGTTATAGGCATGTATATGCAGGTATATGCCCCCTTGCAGTATATGTCCCATAGGCAGTATAGCAGTTTAATGTCCCCATAGGGAGGTTATAGGAGGATATGTCCCCATTGTCTGTTTAGGCAGGTATATGTCCACATAGGCAGGTTATAGGCATGTATATGCAGGTATATGCCCCCATAGGCAGGTATATGTCCCCCATAGGCAGGTATATGTTCCCCATAGGCAGGTATATGTCCCACATAGGCAGGTTATAGGCAGGTATATGTCCCCATAGGCAGGTATAAGTCCCCATAGGCAGATTATAATCAGGTATCTGTCCCCATAGGCAGGTTATACGCAGGTATAGGTCCCCCATAGGCAGGTATAGCCAGTTTAATGTCCCCCATAGGCAGGTTATAGGCAGGTATATGTCCCCCATAGTCTGGTTATAGGCAGGTATATGTCCCACATAGGCAGGTTATAGGCATGTATATGCAGGTATATGCCCCCCATAGGCAGGTATATGTCCCCCATAGGCAGGTATATGTTCCCCATAGGCAGGTATATGTCCCACATAGGGAGGTTATAGGCAGGTATATGTCCCCCATAGGCAGGTATAAGTCCCCATAGGCAGATTATAATCAGGTATATGTCCCCATAGGCAGGTTATAGGCAGGTATAGGCAGGGTTTAAAAAATAAAAATAAAAACTGCAAACACTTACCTCGCTCCCCCACTGCTCCGACTCCCGGGCGCTCCACTCCGTCTTCAAGCACAGGCAGTGTGATGTCATCAGGCCGCGCAGGCAGCGTGATGACACATGCTGTCTGTGCCGGAAACTCCGGATAGCCGCTAGTCTGTGGCCGTCCGGAGTCCACTTCTGGGCAGGGAGAGCTCGCTCGCTGCTCCGCAGTGGTATCGCATACAGGTGAAGAGATCGCCGACAGCACCCATGCCACAGCAGCGCCCGGACACTGTCGGCTTACTCGGAAGTGTCCCTGCCGGCGCACGGGTCATCGCAGCGCCCGAGCACTGACAGTGACTCGAGTATAAGCCGAGGTCGGATTTTTCAGCACTTTTTTTGTGCTGAAAAACTCGGCTTATACTCGAGTATATTTGGTGATACTACTACACAAAACCAGAACCCCAAGGTTAATATTACCAATGTCCTACTAAGACCACATATCACCAGCACATAGTGACCGAATAATACTGTCACACCATGAACACACATCACTACAACATAGTGGCTGAATAATACACCATACCATTACTGAATATAAACCGTTTTACTACAACCACTATTACCTCCATACAGTGACTATACAGTGGTGGGTACAAGGCTCTGCAAACATATAAGTGATTAAAGTAAAGTTACATCCCGTGACTCACAGGAGACATTGCTGATGAGTAGTCCTCTTCTCCATCTGTCCCAGACCGCCAGGTCGTCTTCACCCGGCCACAACTCTTCACTGTAGAATTTACAAAACAAATATCTTAGACCAGGGCAGTTCCTAGGCCAAATTTCACTCAGGGCGAGGTGAAGAAATTTCCCCCCCCCCCCTCCCCGGTAACATATTGCGCCACTATGTGACACATTGCATCATCATAAACCAAAGCCAAAATATACAAAAAGCTTTACCACACTATGCTACGTATAAAACTACTAAATAATACTCATACATTTACCAAATAACACCGCCCGCTACACCAACCAGAATCCCAAGACCACTAAGACCACATATCCCCAGCACACAGTGACTGAATAATAAAACCACCACACCAGAACATACCCAATATCTACCAGCAAGCACACAGTGACCGAATAATACAAACTGACATACTACAACCAATATTACCGGCATACAGTGACCATACAGTGTTGGATACCCTGTAAATAGACTCTGCAGACATATAAGTGATTACAGTAAAGTTATACCTAGTGACTCACAGGAGACGTCTCTGAAGAGTTGGTCTCTTTCTCTTCTTCTTCTTCTTTTCCATCTGTCCCAGATGCCATGATGACTACTCCCGACTCTTCACTATAAAATTTAGAAAACAAACATCTTAGACTCCTCCCTTTATCAGCTCTTCTCTACCAATTCTTATCTCTATACAAACTCCACATCTATAGCATCTCATATGGTAGCCATGTAATATGCCCCCTTTAGCTAGACAGTAGCCCCTGTAGCCAGTAGATGCCCCTCTGTAGCCAGTGATGTCCCCTGTAGCCAATAGATGCACCCTTGTAGCCTGTGGTGCCCCCTGTAGCCTGTGGTGCCCCCCCATAGCCAGTGATGCCCCCCCCTTGTAGCCAGTGATGCCCCCCCTTGTAGCCAGTAATTTCCCTGAGCCAGTAATTCCCCTGTAGCAGTATGCCCCCGGAGTAATTTCCCCTGTAGCCAGTGATGCCCCCCCCATGTAGCCAGTGATGCCCCCCCCTGTAGCCAGTAATTCTCCTGAGCAGTGATAGCCCCCCTGTAGCCAGTAATTCCCCCTGTAGCCAGTGACGCCTCCCCTTGTAGCCAGTGATGCCCTCCCTGTAGCCAGTAATTCCCCCTGTAGCCAGTGACGCCTCCCCTGTAGCCAATGATGCCCCCCTGTAGCCAGTGATGCCCCGCTGTAGCCAGTAATTCCCCCTGTAGCCAGTGGTGCCCCCCTGTGGCCAGTAGATGCCCCTGTAGCCAGTGATGCCTCCCCTTGTAGCCATGATCCCCCTGTAGCAGTAATTCCCCCTTACCAGTGGACTCCTATAGCTCATGATGCCCCCCTGTAGCCAGTGATGCCCCCCTGTAGCCAGTAATTCCCCTGTAGCCAGTGACGCCCTCCCTGTAGCCAGTATTCCACTGTAGCATGATGCCCCCTGTAGCCTGTGATGCCCCCTGTAGGCTGATGCCCCCTTGTAGCCTGTGATGCCCCCTTGTAGCCAGTGATGCCCCCTGTAGCCAGGATGCCCCCTTGTAGCATGTGATGCCCCCCTGTAGCCCAGTGATCACCCCTGTAGCCAGTGGATGCCCCCCGTAGCAGGATGCCCCTTGTAGCCAGTGATGCCCCCTGTAGCCAGTATATGCCCTCCTTGTAGCCAGTAGATGCCCCCTGTAGCCAGTAGATGCCCCTGTAACTAATTATAAAATAACATAAAAATACTCACCTGGGTCCGCGCGTCCCGGTCCGGAGCTGCTGAGCGTTGTAAGCAGCGCGACGTCATCACGCTACTTACGCTGGACGCAGCTCCCAGGGATCTCCTCGGCGGCAGAGCTGCCAACTGAGGAGACCCAGCGTCACAGGCGGCACGGTGAAAGTCGTGCGCCTCCTGTGACGCTGATACAGGGGGAGGAGTCAGGATGGGAATGATCCGTCCCGTCTCCTCCCTGCACCAGCAGCAGCTGCTGGCTCTGCGCGACTGTTATAAAGCAGCCGCGCAGAGTCAGGGGCAATCACCTGGGCGGGCGAGGCGAGCGGTCGCGGCGCCCTCCTCAGGTGAGCGGAGCCTCGGCGCCCTGGGCGATTGCCCGTCTCGCCCGCCCCTAGGAACGACTTTGTCTTAGACTCCTCCCTTTTTCAGCACTTCTCTACCAATTCCTATCTCTGTACACACTCCCCATCTAGAGCGACCCAAATGATAATAATGACCCCTTTGTGCCTCTAACAGTGAAAGTGCCCCAAACGGCTACAGGGCTCCCATTTGTGCACCAGGTTTTTGTTTTGTTTTGTGTCCCCACATAGGAGGAAGTTAAATCCCCCAATATAGTATGTAGGTACACACTCAAACTAGGTAGGCAGATAGGAAAACCCCTTTTTAGGTAGACAGCCCCTAAATTTTTAGACCTATAGTCCCAATTGGGTAGGTATCTGGGGCCCCCTTTTAAGTCATAAGTAGTTATCAGGCCTCCCCAATAAGTAGAAATATAGGTCCCTGTAGAAAATTTATAGGCCCCTTTTGGTATTTTTGGTGGGTTTTTACACCCCTTGTGGGTGGGTGGAAAAGAAACCCCCAGTTGTGGGTGTTATAGAGGTCCCCCAATGGTAGGGGCCCCCCATAGGTATGGGGCCCCTAGTAGGTAGTTATAAGCCCCCCTGTAGGTAGATATACGGCCCCTTGGGGTATTTTCCCCCCGGTAGGTATTTGCCCACTGTAGGTTTAAGATAGGCAGGATAATGATAAAAAGAAAATAAAAAGGTACTCACCTTTCCATGTTCCCCTGCTGTGCCACGAGCTCCGGGAGCAGGTATACAGTGTATGCGTCATGACGTCATCACGCCGCTTACACAGCACACTGCTCCTGGGAATCTCCTGGGCTGGCCTTAGGAATGGCCCTGCTACTGACATTAAGGAATCCTGCTGCCATGAAATTGTCAAATTGGTCTGTACAATTTTTAGGTAGGTGGTACATGTCACAGTAACATCCACATGAGATCAGGATCCAAGGTTTTAGCAGAAATTGGTATCAAATGCTGCATAGTTTGTCTTGGTTTCCCCCAGTGGTGCAAACTTTTCCAAGGGAAGTGATGACCAAAACCCGGCCCTCACAAAAAGTAAAAGAAAAAATTATTCATCAAACCAGGACATCTCCCATTGCTCTGTAGTCCAGTCCTGATGTTCACTGTAAGTGTGGTCAACATGGATGTTTTTTCACCCCGTCTGGGCTGGGAGAGGTTTTTTTTCCCGGTTTTCCCGAGATGCTATCCCGGAGTATTCACTGAAAATAAAAGTATAACGCCCTTCCCGCATGGGTTATGGGATCGGTCCTGTCGACTAAACTCATCAGCTTTTGGGAAGTCAGTGTGACTGGATCGGGGGAGGCATGGATGTCATTATCTAGATTTTTCTAAAGCATTTTTATACGGGTCAAAAAAAGGTGGTAAATAAAATGAGAATGTTAGATGGGGGAAAATGTGTGAAGTGGGTAAATAATGGTCAGATAGAAAACAAAGGGTAGAATTAAAGGGGCTACTCTGAGGATTGCTGTACTAGTGGGGTACCACAAGGGTCAGTATTGGCCCTACCTCTTTAACATTTTCATTAATGTCTTCCGGGGAATCCCCAAGAATTAAAACGATCTTTGCAGCGATATAAGCTCTTTTAAATTTAACAACACAAAGAGGATAATGTGTAAAATTACAAAGGGTTTTCTGGATAAGTTGGAAGGCCGGGGCAGGGAAATGGCAGATGGGTTTAAAACTGATAAATCAAGGTTATGCACAGGGGGAAAGAGAAACCATTACATGATTACATGTTAAATGGAAAAGCTGGGTTAAAAAAAGTGACATGGAGAAGGACTTGGGAACCCTGGGGACAGTAAAAAATTGTAGCACTAGTGTCAGGCGGGCGCAGCCAAAGCAAATGGGGATCAGGGGGTGCATTAAAAGGGGCATAGAGGGCACTGATGAGAACATTTTCCCCCCATTATACAAGTCACGGTTAGACCACCAGGGAAATATTGTTACAGTTTGGGCCCAGTGCCCAGGAAAAAGACATTGTAGAGTTTGAAAAGGTAAAAAAGGCGGGAACAAAAAAATAAAAGGACTCGGTGGATCAATATCCAAAAAGGATTAGCAAGATTAGGGTTTTTTAGTTTAGAGAAAAAAAGGGCTTGGGGGGGGACATTAAAATTGTTTAAATACATCAAAGGGTCAATATAGAGATCTCTCCCAAGATTTTTTTATCACGGGGTTTTCTAGAACAAGGGGGCAAACCTTTTGTCTTGAGGAACGAAATTTTCTACATAAACATAGAAAGGGATTATTTACTGTAAGTGCAGTGAGACTATGGAATTCTCTGCCAGAGGGACTTGCCATGGTGAATTCAATAACCGAGTTAAAAAAGGGTTTGGATGCTTTTTCTGGAGCGTAATAATATAACAAGTTTAGTGACTAGGATTCAGGAGAGGGGTCATTGATCCAGGGATTTTTCTGATTGCCAGATTGGAGTCAGGAAGGAATTTGTTCCCTAAAATGAGGACAATTGGCTTCTACCTCATGGGGATTTTTCTCTTCCTCTGGATCAACACCTTAGCACAACAGGCTGAACTAGATGGACGACTTGTCTTTTTTTAGCCTTACAAACTATGAAACTATGAAACAGTAGACTCTGGGCGTCCTGACACCTTTTTATCATAATGGATGCCAGACATTGGTGTAATTCTCCCTCTCCACCTTGTTACATCAATATACAAAAAAGATCATAGCCGGCACTCCACTTATTTTAGTGATCTTATTTATCACTCCATGTGAAAAAGTGACATAAATCATCAATTTGAGAACATTATTTCATGTATATAGCAGATGTAGAGATATTTTTGGGCAAATAGCACTATTATAATAATATGGTATATCGTAGTAGAGTATGTACTACAAATAGGATATACTGCAATAAAGTAATAAAATATATTTGACATACAATTAATCAGATATCCCAATGTCTTGAACAGATAATCATAATAATAGAAGAATGTGTTTAGTGTTTTGTTTTTATAATTATGCATCATATTATTACAGTAGGGTATGATTATGTTATAAATTATTTATGTTCCTTGTACAATGATACATCTATCAGTAAGTGTTTGGTATTGCTTTTAGAATTGTGTGTGTATACAGTGGGGGAAAAAAGTTTTTAGTCAGCCACCAATTGTGCAAGTTCTCCCACTTAAAAAGATGAGAGGGCCTGTTAATTGACATCATAGGTCGACCTCAAATATGGGAGACAAAATGAGAAAACAAATCCGAAAATCCATTGTCTGATTTGGAAAGAATTTATTTGCAATTATGGTGGAAAATAAGTATTTGGTCCCCTACAAACAAGCAAGATTTCTGGCTCTCACAGACCTGTAACTTCTTCTTTAAGAGGCTCCTCTGTCCTCCACTCATTACCTGTAGTAATGGCTCTGTTTGAACTTGTTATCAGTATAAAAGACACCTGTCCACAATCCTGAAACAGTCACACTCCAAACTCCACTATGGTGAAGACCAAAGAGCTGTCGAAGGACATTAATAATTTTAATATGTGTGTATATTTTTCATAGCCAGAAGAAGGGCTATTCGCCCTACATCTGCTACACCTGAAATTATAATCTCAAATTGATGATGCATGATGTCATTTTTTTCACATGAAGTGTTACATAAAATAAAAGGATCGTTTTTCTCACCACCATAATAAGTGGAGTGCCGACTATTATTTTTTTTGTACCTTTCTATCACATCCAGCAGGAACTTTTACAGCAATTTGCACTACAGTAGCTCTTCCGTGGGATCGGAACAGACAGGCTATCGCTCTCTTTGCAGATGCATTAGTGAGTCTTGGGTACCCATGACCCTGGTTGTCTTTCCTCAGACCATTTGTGGTAGATGCTAATCACTGCTTACCAGGAACACCCCAGAAGACCAGTTGTTGTGTAGACCTCATACTTGTTTCCTTGTCAAAGTTAAAGGGGTTGTCTCACTACAAGGATTGCTGCTTTTTATGTTAAAGATCTTGCAAAAACAAGTCACTTTGCAATATGTGTCCATTAACAGAGTCCTTCCTATTCCTAGATATCCCCTCTTGTATGGGCTGCATCAGCTCCTCAGGTCGCTATAGCTACAGACCTGTTTGATCTATCCTGATAGGCTTCCAGCACTGGTTGCTATAGCTACAGACCTGGCTTCTACTGCAGCCTAGTGGAAGCCAGTAAACACGCCCCTGAATTCAAAGTGAAAACAGGACTGAGGTGAGATGAATCAATGTAGTGAGACAACCCCTTTCATAAGAAAACACTACTCCAGTTATAGTGGGGCAAGGCTTCCCCCATCCCACCCCCCAAAAAGAGAATATAGAAAAATGTCACACAAATATATAATAACCAAAACATACAAACTTGTCACAAAGATAAAACATAACCTTTATCACAAACTATAGTATAAAATCCTCTACAAAATCCCTACTCACCCTATTGTAGGGACTAATCCTGCCTAACAAACAGCAGGGCGTCCCCGACAAGAACCTAACCCTAACGCTTACCCTTAGGGGATGTTCACACTGCGTTTTTTAGATACCTGTTTGGGCACGTTTTTCTGATCCAAAATCAGACCCAATCACAATTTTAAGCATTTAACAATGCTCAGTGCAAGAGCTACAGACACAGAGGGTGAGAAAGAAACAAATGTATTAGATAGAATATATAGTATCAATATGTGCAGTAAGTGTCTCAAATGTAACCAAATTCACCAACACCTATAGTACCTCACATTTTTGTAACTATTGTATTGTATCTTTTCATGGGACAGCACTGAAGATCTGACACTTTGATACAATGGAAAGTAGTCAGTGCACAGCTTGTATAAGGGGCCGGTTTGTGTGCGGTGCACACGGCCGCGGGGAGGGGGGGGGGGGCGGCTTTTCTCCGCGATGAGCCCTCCCCCTTCACATTGAGATGCACATATTCTGTCCGGAAACCGAACGGAAGAATGTGCAGGTACAATGATTTGTGGCCGGCCCATGGGCGGAAAAACCCGTGCAGTGGGGACTGCTGCACGGGTTTTCCATAGGAGCCCATTGTGCTCATTTTTGGCCGGTTTTTCAGGCGGCCTGCAAAACCGCAAACCATCTGAAAAACCGTCCGCAAACCCGTGCCGTGGGGACAAGCCCTAACAGTGTAAACTTGGTGTGCCCTCAAAATAAGCCAACACACAGCTATCTATGTCTAAACCTCTGGCAACAAAAGTGAGTGCACCCCTAAAGCTATGGCTTCACAGCACAGGAATACAGATGGATTTTTGGCGGATTCAGTATTTTGAATCCACCGAAAATCCGATGGTACCCTGTGCTGTATAGACAGCAATAAAAAATACGTGCTGTATAAACTTATTTTTTACAGTCGGGTTTTAAATATGGAAAAATATACAACCTGTACTGTATATGCTGCCGGATTCCGCTTAGATTTGCTGTCGGCCGCAGACATTGAATGCACGGGACTGACAGCAAATCCGAAAACCGACCACGGCTTTTGTGCAAACCGCGCCAAAAACCCTAGTCCTGCCGTGGTCCAGCAATGTCAAAATGGCGTCGGATTTTGGACGACATTTTGACATATGCTGTGTGGACTTAGACTAAGGGCGACATGTATGAAGGAAGGCGCGTTGAAGTGAATTGTCAAGTTTCATTTTCAGTGTATAATGCGCCTGAATGTATGAAAGTGGGTTTTGTGCGTTTATACTGTAAATGGTGTGTAATGTTCGACGCGCCTTGTCTATGTGTTTGGCGCATTACGGAAATTAGGCACATAAGTAATGCGCCTAACGTATAACGGCTATAGATATGCTGGAACTAAGATGAAATTCATTAGAATAGCATGTCAGTGAATATAATGGTACTATGGTACTGATCTTGCTTGGAGGACCACAGGTCCTAGCAATACCTGTGCTGTGCTGGTTCTTGCTGTATGTAAAATAAAGGGTGAAATCAGCAAAAACTAATTTCAAATTAAATGTAGTAAAAATTTTAAATATAAAAATCTGAACAACAACATCAGGGGGTTATTTAATGAAAAACTAGTTTTAGATTCTATGAATTTTAAATACATTTTATAGGAGATATTTTTATATGTTTGGGATATGATATATTTTTATATTAATTTTATATGATAACATTTTTTGTTAAATTTAAATAATTACATTTTATATAGTTTGATAATTATCATAAATTACTTTTTATTATTGTACTGGTGAAAGTTGAGAAATTTGGACATTTTTGCCCCTCACAGAAAATCTAGCTCCACTTCGACTCCTCAGGCTTAGGCAGATCACATTAAAATAGGTCTTCCTGTCCAAGAAGTAATGCGCCAAGTTTTGCCGAACCACATTCATAGATGTATCCAATCTTACGAATGTAGTGTGACACGCCTCCATAACGCCCCCAGAACACCCCTTCATGTTCGGCGCATTCGAAAGTGTCGTGTCTTATGAACAATGTGCCTATCACATTCATTAGGTGCATTAGACATCATAGCCGCTCACTTAGGAGCATTTTATGCCAGAAAAGGGTGAAAAACCCTTTCATACATGTCGCCCTAAGTGAAAATGGATAAATTGTGCTCAAAGTGTTCAAAGTGTCAATATTTTGTGTGGCCCCCATTATTTTCCAGCACTGCCTTACAAACTATAGTTTGTAATAAGGGTTAAAGGGAACCTGTCACATAGGTTATGTCCCCCTTGCTGAGGACAGCACAGGCTAGTGTCAGACCTGCTGTTTCCAGCGCTGTGTCCCTTATTCTGTAAGATGCAGCAGTTTTAGAGCATTTAATGCTCAAATCTTATTCATGAGCAGGTGTTAGCCCCGCCCACCAAAGGCTAGCCCCACCCACCTGGCAGTTATTCACATGTTTCTACCTATTCAAAGTAATAGGTTTATCAGTTGAGGTGGGCGGGGCTAGCCTCAGGTGGGCGGGGCTAACACCTGCTCATGAATAAGATTTGAGGGGTAAATGCTCTAAAACTGCTGCATCTTACAGAATAAGGGACACAGCGCTGGAAACAGCAGGTCTGACACTAGCTTGTGCTGCCCTCAGCAAGAGGGGCATAACCTATGCGACAGGTTCCCTTTAAGTGCTATCTGTGTGATACTTTCTATAAGGCAGGACATTTTGTATGTTTTGGTCCTGGTGAAAGTCACTCAGATCCTTACATTTGCCCATTTTCTGCTTCCAACATATCAACTTCAAGAGCTGACTGATGACTGCTGAGAGATAGACACATTGGTATATTTTACTTTTCTGCATCCCTGAACAACACGTTTAGTAACAAGAGTGAACTCGTCATATTTCAGGCATCACGATAGATCTGACCCCCCGTTGTGATAGTGTCGACCCCCCCGCAGTTTGGTTATTCTTGTTGAATAAATCCCAGCAGAACATCACTTGATCGCACAGAACAGGAGGCCTTCAGCCACAAACGTCCTTGGAATGACTGCGCCGCGGACTCTGGGGTTGTGCAGCTCGTAGTGTTATCGTTCCCTGCAGAATTGATTAGGTCATTGACTAAGTGAATCTAATAACTTGCAAGACCCTAATCCCTGCGGGCTAGAGATGATTTATGAAAATCGAGAGAGAAAAGCATCACTCACCAGGCCAGGAATGGCGCCTCTACTGTATGAAGAGATGGAAACTACAAACAGAACACCAAGAATATAGGACCTATAAACAACATAGTGTTAAAAGCTGTTTAAAGAGCACATGTGACCTCTCCTGATGTCTGTTTTAGTAAATCCTTGTGTTCCCTGTGATATAACAATTCGGGAGCCTCTTCTCTGATAACTCTGTGTTGTGCTGTTCCTCTGTTATTCCCTCTAGAAATGTATGACTGAATCTGTCATATGGGTGTTACCAATTGGGGGGGGTGTCCTTGCACAGTCTGACATTGTCCAATCAGTGCTGGAAGAGTCACTGTGTGCAGGGACACACCCTTTTCCAAGCTGAAATGGTCACACCCATCTGACAGGTTCAGTAACACATATCTAGGAAGTAAAATAGAGGAACAGCACAGCACAGAGATTTCACAGGGAACACAAGGGTTTACATATAAGTCAAAAGATGTCACAAGTCCTCCTTAACCCCTTACCACATCTGGACATATGGCTACACCTGAGGCTTTGTAGCGGTGTCTTAATGAATGAGAAATGGTACCGCGCACCATTCCTCTATCCAATCGGGGCCCCACCCACCCGGTGAGATCGCGGGGCCCTGATTGGTTTACATGGCACCTGGAAACCTCCATATTTGTATACCCTATTGCATTGTTACAATGCAATAGGATGTATTAACTATTGCGCCCCTTACTGGTTAAGCACCCTAAGGGTATGTTCACACGGCGTAATTGCGGCACGCATTTCGACACGTACTTGCGCTTAATACGGGCGAGATGCGCGCCGTAATTACGGTAATCCATAGCTCTGATAGAGAACTATGGATTACGCCTCGACCCTCGTGCGTACAATACGATCACATCGTACGCGCCAGGAGATAAGTGTCAATTATTTGTGGCGATTATGCGCCGCGAGTAATGCATGTCAATGGGACCGGCGAGCTACCAGCCCCCCCCGTGCCGCGGGAGTACGCGCTGATCAGCACGGCTCCCAAAGCAAACGGCGTATTGCGGAGCGTACTGTATGCGCCGAAATTACACCGTGTGAACATAGCCTAAGGCACAGGTGTCAAACTGCGGCCCTCCAACTGTTGGGAAACTACAACTCCCATCATGCATTTCTATAATCTATAACAGTGGGCATGATGGGAGTTGTAGTTTCCCAACAGCTAGAGGGCCGCAGTTTGACACCCCTAAGGGGACTCAAAATTAAAGTAAAAAAATTAAAATAAAAATGTTTGAAAGTATAGAAAAAAATAAAAAATATTAAAAGTACAAATCACCCCATTTTGCCATTTACAAAAAAATAATAAAAAAAAAAGTTACACATATTTGGTATCGCCGGGTCTGAAAAAGTCTGATCGATTCAAATATAACATCATTTATCCCATACGCTGAACACCGTAGACGAAAAAAAATTCCAAACGACAAAATTGTGGTTTTTTTGGCCATTTCACGTTTCCTAAAAATTGGAATAAGGCAAAGGACAAATACCGGTCAGGAAATCCCAACCGGAATTTGGTCTGTTTTTGTCACGCAGGGGGACAGCTTTTGTCCGTGGTTTGCAGATTCAAGCCGTCCCCCTTCGCACACCATGCTCATGTTCCGCCCGAAAACCGGGCGCAAGACTGAACATGTTCTGTGTTTTTCGGACCGCTGGTGGTGTTAAAAAGCGTCCAGCGGAAAATGAGTGCAGTGGAGACTTATGCACAGATGTTTCATAGAGGTCCGTGTAGAAGGTCGACAGACGGCTTACAGACGGCTTTCAATACCAAAAGACGGCTGTAAATCCGGCTGAAAACTCAGACTGTGGGGACAAACCCTAAAAGTGATTGGAATAAAAAGTTGGATGTATTTCAAACTGGTACCAATACAAAGTGCACTTCAACCTGCAGAAAATGCCCCTCACTCAAGTCCATAGGTAGAAGTACAAAAAAGTTATTGGTCACAGAAAATGGCGCCACAGCAGATATTTGAAAAATAGAAAATTAAAAATGTATTTACGGTACCAAAACATAATGAAAACCCAACATGTTTGATGTTGCCGGATTCGTATCAACCTGTAGAATACAGATAACACATCATTTTTACTGAAGAGTGAACGCCGTAAAAACAAAACTCCTGCAAACATGGCGCAAATAAAAAGTTATGGCTCTGGGAAGGTGAGGAGGGAAATACAACCATGGAAAAAAATAGGCTGTGGCAGGAAGGGATTAAGATGCCATTTTTAAGACCTCCAACACTCCTTAACCAAACCTTACCTGAATCTTTAAAGGGAACCTGTCACACAGTTTATGCCTCCCTTACTGAGGACAGCACAAGCTAGTGTCAGACCTGCTGTTTCCAGCGCTGTGTCTCTTATTCTGTAAGATGCTGGAGTTTTAGAGCATTTACCCCTCAAATCTTATTCATGAGCAGGTGTTAGCTCCGCCCACCAAAGCCTAGCCCCGCCCACTGACAGTTATCCACATGTTTCTACCTATTCAAAGTAATAGGTTTATCAGTTGATAAATCCCCTTCAACTTCTAATTAACGAACATTTAAAATCTCTAAGCCTAAAATCCTTGAACTTAAATCTCAACTAAAATCCTTATACTTAAAGGGGTTGTCTCGCTACAAGGATCGCTGCTTTTTATGTTAAAGATCTTGCAAAAACAAGTCACTTTGCAATATGTGTCCATTAACAGTGTCCTACCTATTCCTAGATATCCCCTCTTGTATGGGCTGCATCAGTTCCTCAGGTCACTATAGCTACAGACCTGTTCAATCTCTCCTGATTGGCCTCCAGCACTGGTTGCTATAGCTACAGACCTGTTCAATCTTACCTGATAGGCTGCCAGCGCTGTTCCCTATAGCTACAGACCTGTTCCATCTCTCCTGATAGGCTGCCAGCACTGGTTGTTATAGCTACAGACCTGGCTTCTACTGCAGCCTAGTAGAAGCCAGTAAACACCCATTGAATTCTAAATGAAACCAAGAAAACAGGACTGAGGTAAGATGAATCAATGTAGTGAGACAAACCCTTTAAAATATCCCCTTTAAAAAGAAGTACATTTTAAGTTCATTAGTGCGCATCATATATGGCCACTTTACAGACAGATGCTACCGTCCATTATTGGTATCAGTCTGCATTATTCATTTTATATGTAGGCAATGAGGTCATTATTGAGCCTTTTCCAATAAAATACATTTTACCCCACAAATATTGGATCATATAAGTCATTCTTTTAAAACGAGACATCCCAGCACCCCCATCAGAGACACGCAAGACAGGTAATCTTCCCCTGTTGCTGAGGAGAACACACGTGTATGTGACAGGAATAAATAGAAGCTCTTAGAACATTAATGAAGAGTCGGCCATTACTGAGATGATACACTTGGGATATTTTCCCTGCCAGATTATCCTCTATGAAAGTAAACACTTGACGTAGATTTCAGAATCACCAAAAGAGAAGGTCAAGTAACAAACAATCGAAAGGAGGGTGAATTTTCGGGTCAGAGGTTAACCCCTTCCTGAAAGCCGGTCTAAATTTTTTGCTTTTTTTTTTGTCTCCCCGCCTTCCAAGAGCCATTGCCTGTACCATAGAATATATTGGGAAACCAAAAAAGAAATTTAAGAGTGGGGTGAGATGTGAAAAAGAACGTACTTGCGCCCTGTTTGCAGGGGTTTTGTTTTTACAGCATTCACTACTCAGTATTAATGATGTGTTCTCTGTATTCTGCAGGTTGGTGCGATTCCATTGATACTAAATATGTAGGGTTTTCTTTATGTTTTAGTACTTTAAAAAAAATTACAAGCATTCTTTATTTCTTAAATTTGTGCTGCAGCAGCAGTTTTGCAAGCAATAAAATTTTTTTGTTTTTTCACCTACAGACCTGAGTGATGATTCATTTTTGAAGGCTTAAAGGGGTTGTCTCATCTCAAAGTTTCATAGGATGCATGAATGAAATAATGCTACTTTGCTCTGCCACTTCCTGGACAAGCTGTCTGTAATTAGCATATGAGCTCAGTGTATTCAGACTTCTCTATTTATTATGTCTATTAGTCTAGATTAGCTAAATTACCTTCTACCAGGACAGGAGAAGCTGCTAAGCTAAAGTAAACAGTAGAGTAATTAGTCTTTTGTCTGAAAGATCAGATAACACACAAGCTCTCACATTCAGGAGTTCTGTGCTGTGACCTGTGTGATGACTGATGACCTCACTCCCTGCTATCAGATAGAACAAACAGCAGGGGGGGAGAAGGAGCTATCCCCGAAACGTCCACGAGATATGCTCTGTCCAGTTCGGTTGTCAGTGTCTCCTCGCTCACCTGACTTGGGAGCGGCGCCATGGATGGACATTGAACAGCGTGCTACGCCACAACTAAAATGCTGAGTATTAGTTTTTCATATTGATACATATGGACATGCTGTGAATAACAGGTTAATGTCTGTTTTTAAGAAGAATCTATTAAAGGAACTTGCGTTTTATTGTTTCTACGTCTACATATTGTTGAGTACTTGTGGGAATGGAGATCCCTGTTATTTGAACCGTGCATAGCTATACTCAGTGAACTTGATAAGAAAGGACTACTAATATTTGAGGGGGAGAAGGAGTACACAGGTCGGTCACTTGGGGAACCAGAGAGCGCTCAGAAGGTGATAAAATCACTTGTAGCTCCTTAACAAATGAAGATGAACAAAGCAATATATTTGGAAAACGTCTTCATTTAGTGTTCCCTACATGTTGAAAGCTAATCTTTGTAGTGAGACAACCCCTTTAAGTGTCATTCTATTGGGCCCATTTTGGGATACATGTGACTTTTTGATCACCTTTTATTACAGTTTTCAGGGGACATTTCAATTTGGTTGATTGGAATTTTTTTCTTCTACGGTGTTCAGCATACAGGATAATTGATGTTATATTTTAATAGCTCTGAATGTTACCGTCGCGGCGATACCAATGTATGTGGTAAATTATACTTTTTTTAACTTTTTTATTTCTAACATGGCAAATGGAGGGTGATTTGATCTCTCAGTATTTTTGCTTTTTTTTATACATTTTAAACATTTATTTTTATTTTTTTTTACTTTGACACTAAGGGCGACATGTATGTACGGGGCTGCACCAGTTTTTGGGCTGAAAAGACGCCAGACTACTGGCGCAGCCCCGTACGTATATGTCGCCTTTAGTGTCAAAGTAAAAAAAAATAAATAATACAAATGTTATAAATCTAGAGCCCTGTTCTCTGGATTTATAACCAGGCGCACTCCAAAATTAGCTGCATTATCGGACGCCCATGGCACTTTGTAATGCGCCTGAGATCGGGGGACGTTCTGGAGGCGGGGCGCACTACAACCGTATGATTTTACACATTTATGACGGAAGGACAGCAAAACTGGATGCATTACTGCTGGAACATGTAGACCAAGTTACAAGTGGTTTACCTGAGCCTGATTTGTCAATTTGTAGCTAGAAAGCGCTAAATCTATGACCCACAGTAGAACAGGTTCATAGATTCAGGCGCATTCTACACTACTAATGCGCGCAAAGAAATTGTCGTCTGGGTGCCAAAATGCATACATGTCGCCCTAAGTCCTCCTAGGGTGCTTGAACACTAGGGGGCTCAATTGCTTGTCCACCCATCTGCATTACATACACAATGCAGAAGGGTCTACCAAGATGGCGTTTCTATTACTTCCTGTACGGCTATGGAAGCTTTCACTAGATTTAATGCTGCCATGGTAATGGATCGACACCCTACAATCTTGCCGCCGGGTTGCCGATTGGAGGGAGAAATGGTGCACAACACCATTTCTAATTAATTTAAACCTCACGGCTGCAATCGCTGCAGCATCTAAATGGTTAACCAGCAGGAATCAGAGTCGGCTTCTTTCCCTGCTGTTAGCAATGGGTGTCAGTTGCAATTAGCAGCTAGTACCCATCTGTTATGTACTAGACTTACTGAGTAAGCCCGCCACATAGGACCTTACCGATATGATGATGTACCCGTAAGTCATGTGTCGGTAAGGAGTTTAGAATATTGCTCTAGCCTTGAATTTGACAGGGAAACATATGCAATAACTCTTCCAGGGTCTGTATGAGTCTTTATAGACTCATACAGACCCTGTACACCATTTTGTTGTTTCAATTTTAACAAGATCCAAGATTTTCTTCGGAGTCATTTATTAATGTATCTTTATCGCTATCAGTGTCCCCCTCCAAGTCATATAGTTATGTGATTGCCTCCATCAGTTGCCATTATATTGTATGAGAATAGGTCAGCACAACAGAACCCCAACAGACCCTGTTATAAGTCAATGGGGTCTGAATAACACTATTGGTATCCATCAAGCAGCGGACTCGGCACTGTCATGACTTCCATTAATGTTGGACACCATGACGGAGATGTGAACCAATAAGTCTCAACTGCTAAAATTCTGACTGTCTCCATCAACCATTAATTCATATGATAACGTGATATAACTGAAACAAGAGAAATCCATGAAGTTCAGCTTATTCTTCAGCATTGTTGATCCAAAAGAAGGTACTTTTTGGATCTTAAGGAAAAACTTTTTCATGACTCTATGTACGGTATAGCAAGAAGAATACATCTCTGGACCAATGACCTATCTACAGTAGTCTAGTAGATATAACCTGTATTATAACACAGTCTCTTAAGGCTATGCTGGAATTTGTAATGGGGGTGCAGGGTGTGATCTAGACTTTAGTGACCCTCCCAAACTTGAGTAAGTTTTGTGCATGGTGCTGATAACTTTATATGATTACCTCCAGAGCAGAAGTAGGAAACCTTAGAGAGTGTTAGTTCTACTGTAACTTAGGAAGGTCTTGAGATGTACTTAGTATTAAGTTGTGACAGGACCATCAGGAAAATAATTGGTTTAATACTAGGGGTGATGCTAGGGTCTTAAAAAACGCTATCCCTGGATGGATATTACGTTTTACAAAGTCAGAATGCACAGCAACTATATCCAGTGACTCACAGGTGACATCTTCTCTGACTGTAGATGTTCTCCTTCCAGTACTGCCTGTCATGACACTTCTTCCAGTCACAGCTAGTCTCAGAGAAATTTGCTGTCCAGACATCTTATCCTCACTTTTCATCATCCTCACCCACCTCTTAACACAAATCTTGGCGATCTAACAGCTGCTTCCCCTGATGCTGTGCCTCCAGTGCCGTCCTGTACTGTAACTATGTTAATACCCTAACTGAAGTCACCCCAAGAAACCCCAACCGTAAATAATTGTGTACAGTGATTACTGCCACACACCATGCCCCCAACAAAAATGCTGCCACTGGCAATAATAGTGCCACACAGTGCTGCATCTTGAGCAGTAATATGCCAACTGTATTCCTGAAAATGAATATGCCATACATAGTGCTCCAAAAGTGCTTCCAACATTAATAAGGCCCATCTTATTTCCCCCAAAATAATTGTTCCAAATCAAAGATCCTCCAAATACTGCCCAAAAAATTAATAATCCCCCCCCCCCCCCCCACATGGATCTGTGGCTATTCCTGAAATGTCTATTTTAGTAACTACTACACAGTAGAGTCACAATATTATGACCACTTCCTACTTTCTTTGTTGGCAGTGTGTAGCTCCTGAAGGAAGTCACGTGTGATGAGCTGGGTTGGGGGGTTATATATTTGTGATAGCTGCTGCAATATTTCCCTCATTACTGTCATGGATAAAACGGGTGATACATCTGAGTTTCAATACAGTGTGATTATTGGCTTTTTGGGGCGAAGGGTGTCAGTATTTCACTGCTAACCTTTCTGGTATAAGGGCCCCTTTAGCGAGGGGTGTCACTGACCTTGTAAACCCACTGTTATGGGCCCTGAGGGAGAGGATGTCAAAACCCCCTCGCTAAACCCTACTGTGTATGGGGACCCAAGCAGACAGATGTTTACTTGCACCCCCTTGCAACCCCACTGTTTATGGGGCCCCGGGGCAGAAAAGGGTGTCACTGCACCTCTTTCTAACCCTACTGTGTATGGGGCCTGGAGCGACGGATTCACTGAAACCTCTGCTAACCTACTGTGTAGGGAGCCCCGGAGCGACAAGCACTGCACCTCTGCTAACCCTTGTGTTGGGGCCCCTGGAGAGAGGGGATGTCACTAACCTCTGCTAACCCTACGTGTATGAGCCCTGGAGCAGATGGCTGTCACTGCACCTCTGATAACCCTACTGTGTATGGGGCCCTGGAGCAGACGGATGTCACTGCACCTCTGCTAACCCTACTGTGTACGGAGCCCCGGAGCAGACTGATGTCCCTGCACCTCTGATAACCAAGCTGCATCACGGAAATATTGGAATTGGACCACTGCTGATTGAAAAAGGTATATCTTCTCCAATCAGTCACATTTTGTGCTATATTAAACAGATGGTGTGTCAGGTGAGAAACAATAGAGAATACATGCCCTACAACCATTGCAGGAAGAACACAAGCTGGTGTTGGCAGGGTTATGGTCTCGGGAATGTTTTCATGCCATTCTCTGGGCCTCTCATCCATTTGGAAGTCACTCTCAACCGATATGAATCCATCCTTGCAAATCACATTCACCCATACATGCTGACTGTCTTATCAATTCTTTTCTTAAATCTCTGTGTTGTGCGGTTCCCCTATTATTCCAACTACGAATTAATTACCAATGAGTGTTAGGCATGGTTCACACGGCTTATTGACGCCGTAATTGCGGGATGGATTTTGCCCGCAATTACGGCATGTGTACGGGGGCGGGGGGGGGGGGGTGGCAGCTCGCCGGCCCCATAGACATGCGTTATCCACAGCGCAAGAGGAGAGGAGACGGAATCCATAGTTCTCTATGAGAACTGTGAATTACCGTAATGACTGGGACGGATTTGGTCCCGTATTTCGCGCAGTACGGCGCGGAATACGGGACCAAATCTGTCCCAAAATAAGCCGTGTGAACATGGCATTACCCGTTTGGGGGTGTCCCTGCACATTCTGAAATTGTCCAACCCGGGCTGACAAGTCCGTGTGTGATGGGACAAACCCCTTTGAGAACTGGACTGGTCACACCCATCTGACAGATTCAGGAATACATTCTAGGAGGAATAACAGAGGAACAGCACAATACAGAGATATAAGAGAAGAGGCTCCAGAATTGTTATATCAGAGGGGGACACAAGGATTTACTAACACAGACAAGTCAGGAGAGGTCACAGGTCCTTTGTAAGGTGATCCCGAAAAGCAATAGTGCCCCAAAACCCAATGCCTATGACTGTGTACCTAATAAAAAAGGTTAAAATACTCACCTAACCCATTTCCACATCCCACATAACTGTGCAGTCTACATGTCTCTGATGGATGGTGCATGGACGTCATTGCGCCTCCGATGGTGAAGACAGGCCCTTTGATATGCCTGAAGTGCAAAAGACGTGTCCTTAAAGCTCTGCCACGGAGACAAACTAACAAGTGGCGAAATTCGATGCTGGGATATAAGTGTTAGCAGCGGGTGCAATGAAACATTTATTGTACAGGTAAAAATACACAGTGCGCCATACGCCAGCAAATCTTGCCAAGACCAAAGGACTTTTGTGCAGCCAAGCTCCTTGCAGAACTTTATCCAATTCCTCCGCTCCTGAAGTATCATGCAATGCATAATGAGATCGACCTTATAAAGTACATGGAGGGTGAGGGGCGATGCTAGGAGGCTCACAGGTACCCTTCCATGAACTGACCAGGAGCTCTTGCTCAGATTTATGTGATGTGACTCTATATACAGTTACAATGGCCTCAGGATACAATATTTTCACCAAACAATGGTATTTCCTGGGACATTGTATGTTGAGTGTGGTGTAAAGATTCAATATCCCAGACACAGATCTAGCTGACTATCATGAACATTTTACTTGTAAAATCTTTGTAGTAGTGAGGTGCATGCAGTGATTGGCGGTCTAGTAGCATCTCTCTACGATACAGTGCGGTACTACATGTCCTGTACTGTTCTTACATGTATTAGTGAGGTGCATGCAGTGATTGGTGGTCTAGTAGCATCTCTCTACGATACAGTGCGGTACTACATGTCCTGTACTGCTCTTACATGTATTAGTGAGGTGCATGCAGTGAATGGGGGTCTAGTAGCGCCTCTCTACAGTACAGTGCGGTACTACATGTCCTGTACTGCTCTTACATGTATTAGTGAGGTGCATGCAGTGAATGGGGGTCTAGTAGCGCCTCTCTACAGTACAGTGTGGTACTACATGTCCTGTTCTGCTCTTACATGCATTAGTGAGGTGCAGGCAGTGAATGGGGGTCTAGTAGCGCCGCTCTACAGTACAGTGCGGTACTACACGTCCTGCACTACTCTTACATGTATCAGTGAGGTGCATGCAGTGATTGAGGGTTTAGTAGCGCCTCTCTACAGTACAGTGCGGTACTACACGTCCTGCACTACTCTTACATGTATATGAGGTGCATGCATTAATTGGCGGTCTAGTAGCGCCTCTCCACAGTGCGGTACTACACGTCCTGCACTACTCTTACATGTATCAGTGAGGTGCATGCAGTGATTGGGGGTTTAGTAGCGCCTCTCTACAATACAGTGCGGTACTACATGTCCTGTACTGCTCTTATATGTATTAGTGAGGTGCATGCAGTGATTGGCTGTCTAGTAGCACCTCTCTACAGTACAGTGTGGTACTACATGTCCTGTACTACTCTTACATGTATTAGTGAGGTGCATGCAGTGAATGGTGGTCTAGTAGTGCCTCTCTACAGTACAGTGCAGTACTACATGTTCTGTACTGCTCTTACATGTATTAGTGAGGTGCATGCAGTGATTGGCAGCCTAGTAGCGCCTCTCTACAGTGCAGTACTACATGTCCTGTACTGCTCTTACATGTATTAGTGTGGTGCATGCAGTGATTGTTGGTCTAGTAGCGCCTCTCTACAGTCCAGTACAGTACAGAACTACATGTCCTGTGCTGATCTTCCATGTATTAGTGCAATGCATGCAGTGATTGGCGGTCTAGTAACGCCTCTCTACAGTACAGTGCAGTACTACATGTCCTGCACTGCTCTTTACATATATTAGTGAGGTGCATGCAGTGATTGTTGGTCTAGTAGCTCCTCTCTACAGTACAGTGCAGTACTACATGTCCTGTACTGCTCTTACATGTATTAGTGAGGTGCATGCAGTGATTGGCGGTCTAGTAGCATCTCTCTACAGTACAGTGCGGTGCTTCATGTCCTGCACTGCTCTTTACATGTATTAGTGAGGTACATGCAGTGATTGGTGGTCTATTAGCTCCTTTCTACAGTACAGCGCGGTACTACATGTCCTGCTCTTATATGTATTAGTGAGGTGCATGCAGTGATTGATGGTCTAGTAGCGCCTCTCTACAGTACAGTGCAGCACTACATGTCCTGTACTGCTCTTATATGTATTAGTGAGGTGCATGCAGTGATTGGCGGTCTAGTAGCGCCTCTCTACAGTACAGTGCAGCACTACATGTCCTGCACTGCTCTTTACATGTATTAGTGAGGTGCATGCCTTGTTTGGCAGTCTAGTAGACCCTCTGTACAGTACAGTGTGGTACTACATATCCTATACTGCTCTTACATGTGCCAATATAATAAGGTATTTTGGGCACTAAATGAGGGCTACATTTTCTTTTGTACTGATACATTGTTTATAATGTACATGACCCAAAAAGGCTCCTGTCCTCAATATAGTGATTTCCAGCTTCCAGCAGCTCTTTCTGTTGTTACATGGAAGGACTTTTTTCTGCTTCATTCTCTTTACTCTCCATTTTCTTTATGTTGGTGACATTTTGGGGCTTCGGAACCAATCACCAGTTTCCCATAGAGTTCTGGTTTCTACATACAATGGTCTTCCCAGAAACAATTAACATTGTATGTTGAGGGACCACTGTATAGTGAATTTCCTATTTCAATCACATTGCAGCACATCACCAAGGTCGTGTAAGGAGACGCCCCAGATCTCTGCCCCATTCTCCACTGACTGGGAAATGTGTCCTGTGCCCCGTCTCATATTGTGCTGACAAGAGTTTTTAAATTGAATCAAGTAAAAGATCTCAGGCTTGAATGGTGTTAATGGGGCTTGTGATGGTTAAGCAAGAGGCCTAGTCTTAACTATCTCTCTGGAGGACCTGGCACAGCAGGAAATTTACTCACAGTCCCTGGCAGTGGTGAACATGGGATAACTTAATTTACACGAGGCACTTCAGGCTTGGTGGTTACAGATGATACATTCTAAGGGTGCTTTCACACGGTGCGTTTTTGGTGCATTTTTGATGCATTTTTGGATGCGTTTTTTGTACAGGAAGGCACAGCAATTAATGATATACATTGTTGCACAAAAAACGCATCCAAAAAAACGCATCAAAAACGCACCGTGTGAAAGCACCCTAAGGGCTTGTTCACATGACGCTTTTGTGATCCGTTTAACGTATCCGTTTTACGGATCCGCAAAACGGATCTAACAATCGTCAGTGTGATTAACATTGCTTTCAATGGCAAAAGCGCATCGCTGTTCACTACGAGTGATCGCCGATGCGCTTTTTCGCGATCCTCTTTTCGGATCCGTTTTTAAGAATTGACATGGTCAATTCTTCTTGCGTTTTACGCAAGGGAAATCCCCATAGGAAATAATGGAGTGCGCTTTTGGCATCCGAAAGCGGACCCAAAAGCGCAGCATACATTTGGGTGCGTTTTGGATCCGCTTTTCGATGCCAAAAACGCATCCGTAAAACGCATTGGATTTAAATTAAATATAAAATTTGAATATTATGTTTGGGTTTATATTTAGTTTATAAATGTATATAAATATCTATTTATATAAATGTATATAAATATATATATAATTGATATATATAAATGTATATAATAGTATATTTATATATATAAATATACTTTTGTATAGTATTTATTATATAATATAAATGTATATAATATTATTATATAAATGTATATAAATATATATATATATATATATATACATACTAAATATATATTTAGTTTATAAATATTTAGTTTATAAATGATTTAGTTTATAAATGATTGTTATTAATTCATTTATATGGGGTGGGTTTGAATACTATTGGTTGATTTAAAAAAAAAAATAGGGGGGCGGGTTCTAAATTCATAGGTGTATGTACAGTTGATTGACACTAGGTAAAAAAAAAGGTTTTTTTTCTTGGTCATTGATAGGTTATATTATATTTAAATTGCAGTTTTATAGGTTGATTTAAATAAAGCATTGAAAAAAACTGATCCAAAAAACGGATCCGTAAAACGCATGCAAAATGCATCCAAAAAAGGATCAGCTGTTGCATTTTCTGGATCCGCTTTTTGGATGCAGTTTGCATCCAGTTTTCGCAGGTTAAAAACAGATCCGTAAAACGCATCCAAAACGGATCCAAAACGTCGTGTGAACAAGCCCTTAAGTTCAATAGGCGTGGCAGATCTCTCAATGGGGCACAGCATTTGGTTATAGTAGTTAGTTCTGATACAGTCTCCAGTCTTCATATGTACTTGTTTGTAATGCTCAATCTTTCCACATGTACCCTGTGCTACCAGGACAGCGCTAAGAACGTATCAAGCGGGCTTACTCGCTGAGTCCACCCCATACGTGGCTGTGCTGTCTGTTAGATACAGCTGCTGGCAGCCAGAATCCGAGACAGCTCTGATCCTGGCCATTTATACACCCATTTAGACAGCCCAGTAAATGTGACTGTGGTGTCTAAATGATTAGAATGTGAGTCTGCGGTCCGAACCAAGCCGAAGGTTATGTCCACTCGGCGTCTTATAGGAAATATTTTGGGGCGTAATTGTGCTGCAGTGTTCCCCGAAATACGTCCTGTAATTACGGCAATCGTAGCTCTCATAGAGAGCTATGGCTACCTGCCGTCTTCCCCGCCGCGCATTGAACGACGGCAGAAGGAAGTGATATGTCACTTCTTTCCCGCGTATATGCAGCAGGGATAATAAAAGTGAAAGGTGACGGCCAAGAGCCGCCCCCCATGCACTTTAGAGGAATGCACTGAGTAGTGCGTTCTTCTAAACACAAGGTATCTAAGGCCATGTTCACACGGCTTAAAATGGGCCGTATTTCGGTCCGTAATTACGCGCTGAAGTGCGCAAATTACGGCTGGAATACGTCTCAGTCATTACGGTAATTCACAGTTCTCATAGAGAACTATGGATTACGTTTCCTCTCCTTGCTCGGAGAATCCGCCGCGGGGCTGAGATAAGTGACATGTGAATTACTAGCGGCGTATATGTGCCGCTGGTAACGAATGTCTATGGGCCGGCGAAGTGCTGGCCCCCCGCTCCCTCCCCCGCTCCCTCCCCCGCTCCCGCCCCGCCAGTGGCCACACGGCGTAATTGCGGGGCATAATTATGTCCTGCAGTTAAGCCGGGTGAACATAGCCTTAGATACCGTGTTTTTCCAAAAATAAGCCCTCCCCCAAAAATAAGCCCTAGCTTGATTTTTAGGGATTTTTGGAGTAGGTTTTAAATATAAGCCCTACTCCAAAAATAAGCACTAGTAAGTCAGCGCCAGGTTATGTCATGTGATGCTAGGTTATGTCACTAACATCACAGAGACATAACCTAACGCTGGAGGCACTGGAATAAGCAAAATGTCTTGACGCTTCCTCCCACCATGGAAGGGTAAAATCTGCTCACCTGCCCCTGTGTCCCAAGTCCTGCCTCCTGAGTGTTGTCACCTGGTGCCCGCCTCGTGGGTCCTGCTTCTTGGCTGCTACTGTGCTATGGTGTGGACTTGGCTTCCGCTCCAGGGTCCCACCTCCTGCCTCCCGAGTGCCTACTCTTGGACCCGCCACCCGGCCGACCCTACTCGCACCCACAGAAGCAGCCGCGTGTGACGTCACAACCACCGTTCCCGAGTCTCCCTCCAGATTCCTGCCTCCTGCCACCTCCCGGCCGCATAGAGAGGATTATTGTCACTGCAACACAAAGTGTTTTGAGAGTATCAGTAAGCTCTTTTTTGGAAATGAAAATAATATAAGACTCTGTCCAGGGGCGTAACTAGAGAAGCCAGGGCCCCAAAGCAAACTTTTGGATGGGGCCCCCGACCCCCCCCCCCTCCCCCACCTCCCAGACCATGATGTCAGCGCACGGGCCCCGGGACAGTTGCAACGTCTGCTACCCCGGTGGTTACGCCCCTGACTCTGTCTTATTTTTGGAAAAACCCGGTAGTTCTGACATAAAATAGAAAAATTTCTGGATCATTGTCTTGCAGAAACATGAACCCCTAATCAAGTAGGCATACACCAGAGGGTATTGCATGGGGCATCAAAATACGTTGCTAGCCCTTTTTGTCCAGCGTGCCAGTCACCCTATGCCAGTTGCCAACTCCATATCTAACAAAAGAGCCCCACCCCCCCCCCCCCGACCATATACCGGTCGGAATTACCCGTGGGAACGCACGCATAGGGTGAATTCACATAGTGGGTTTTACAGACACTGTCAGCGATGAAAAAGTGTTGTTTCCTCCCTGGAAATCCCACATTTGCAAGCATGTTTTTTAACAATGAAATGATGTGTACTGCTCAAAGCAGACTTTTGCCTCTATACTTTAGTGACTGATATGTCAATTCTTTGTAGGCCATGACAGTCCACGGCAATAAAATCAGCGTAGTCTGAACGATGATTCTGATTTTACATAGGGTGTAATGTAAATTAGTCTACAGTTGGATTGGATGCTGATTCTGAGGCAGATTGAACGCTGAACCCACCCCCAGAATCAGCGTTCAAATCTACCATGTGAACATACCCTCTAGGGTGCTTTTACATGTTGCGTTTTTTTGGGTTTTTTTTGCAGAAATGCACTGTAATTAATGCTGTGCATTTCAGAAAAAAACGCACCGTGTGAAAGCACCCTTAGCAGTGGCTTTCTTACTGATAATCGACCTATCAAACCTGCAGATACAAGTTTTCTTCTCACAGCTGAAATGGAAACTGCTACATTAAAGGGGTTTTGCCACGATCTCATTTCCTACCTCCTGCATCCAGCTCTTCAGCTCTGTGTGCTCAGAAGGGGGCGTGTGTGATTTGTTTGAATTGCCTATCATGTGACACAGCAGGATGACATCACCAGGCCTTTCCTTCTCTCTAGTCAAAGAAAGTCTGTTTATGTATAGAATTGGAAGTAGCTACACTGTAGCTCAGAGGTAATATTTTTGCTTTACAGCACAAGGGTCCTTGGTTTAAATCCCTGAAGGAACTTAAAAAGTGGATTTTTTTTCATCTTTATCAATGCACATACCTGATTGAGGTTTCTTTTTTTTATTTGCACTGTTTGACTAATTACTGAGGAGTACAAAGGACAGGAGTAGAGTGACAGCACCCGGGGTTTGAACACTCAGTAGCTGCCTGAGAGGAGAAGTGATGTCTGAGCATGTGCGACCAGGACTGAGCAGCTTTCAGCCCTGGTCGTATCCCCTGGAGACGAGCTGTAAACAACAGATCACTAAAGGAGCAGCTAAAACAAAAACGGTCCAGAATTTTTAATAATGGTTAAAATGTTTATTATTTAATTTTCAAACTTTACACATCAATTTTACTTCATTACAAAACCCCTTTAAAGGGATTTTCCCACTAAGTAAAATGGGTGTGACAAACTAAATTAAATAATAAACATTTTCACCATTCATTTTTGTTTTAGCTGCTCCCTTAGTGATCCATTGTTTACAGCTGTCTCTAGGGGATACGACCAGTGACGAGAGCTCCTCAGTCCTAGTCAGACATGCTCAGATATCACCTCTCCTCTCAGGCAGCTATTGTCAGTCTCTTCCCTGTTTAGTAATCACATAGTAATCACATACACTCACTGCTGAGCAAGTGTTCAACCCCAGGTACTGTCACTCTACTCCTGTCCTCTGTGCTCCTTGGTAATTAGTTGAACAGTGCAGATAAGTTATAATCATGCTGCTTGTTGTTTTAGGTCTGTCTATTGGCATTTTTACATTCCCTCAATCAGGTGTGTGCATTGAGAGAAAAAAAACATATGTTTCGTTCTTGCATGGATTTGAACTTTGGATCTCTATGCTAAAAAGCAGAAGTGGTAACCACTCAGCTACATTGCAGTTACACATAGTTTTTGTATTTTAGGTCACTTGACTTTACATAAACAGGCTTTTGTTTGACTAGATACACAGGAGTGTGGGGAAAGGCATGGTGATGTCAAGCCTGCTGGGTCATTTGCTATGTAGTTTAAGCAAATTATACATGTCCACTTTTGAAACACTGAAAACTGAAGAGAGGACAGCAGGACATGAAATGCCTTCATAGAAAAACCCCTCTAAGCTGTACCTGAAGATTGTAAGGCTAGGAGGCGGTGATCATGCAAAATGACACTCATAACCTTGTCATCTAATTTTGTGATGATCTTTGATCTGACAGAATGTTTTCTCCAAGTTCTAAGTGCCTTTAATTGGTATAATAAACTGTACAGCCACCTTGACTTTTTTGGAAACTTCTCTGTAGGACAAACCTAGACTTCTAAGGCCCCGTTCACACGGCTTATTCTGCCGCGGATTTGCGCCGTACTCCGCGCCGGAGTTGCGCGTCAGTACGGCGCCAATCCGCGGCAGCAATTACGTAATCCACTGCTCTCATAGAGAACAGTGGAATCCGTCGCTCCTCCCCGCTCGGCGAATCCGCCGCGGGGGGAGAAAGTGACATGCACATTATTTACGGCGCGGACACCATTGTCTATGGGGCCGCGCTCCGGCCCCGCCCCGTCCCGCCCCTTATTCACGGCGGATTTGTGCGCTCAATACGGCGCACAAATCCGTCGGAAATAAGCCGTGTGAACGGGGCCTAAGGGACATAATTGTCTTGTCTTCTTTAGTTAATTGCCTTTCTCTTGCCATTAGGATAGCAATATGTTCTGTTCTGAAGAGCAACACTGTCCAAATCCTGTCCTAAAGGGTGTTATAATGTACTTTGTTTCAACACAACATGCAATATTAATTAGGTATGGGACGACCACTGTATATTGAAACAATAACTCTATGAAAAAAATGGTAATTGGTTCCTAAGCACAAAAATGTCACCAACATAATGCAAAATGAAGATTAAATAAAGCAATGCAGATAACTAATATAGATGAAGCAAGTCCTTCAATTTTAAATTGGACAAGGCAGGGACCCACATCCTCACACAACGTTTATCAAAGCTTCTCAGAAAAAACTAATAAAAAACAACAGGGGGTTCCTATAACTTTTGATCAAACGAAAAGGCCCATTGCCACTCCGGCGCCTCTTTTAAGTGGGTCCCCTCCAAATGGGGTAACACGCAGGCGGCCACCCCCGCAGAAAAAACACACAGAAAGCATACAGGACATTACGCTGCATTTACGCAAAGGGCTACTAGACCCCCAAATCACTGCTTCACCTCACTAATAAAGTAAGAGCATACAGGTATGTATACCGCACTGACGTAGAGGGGCTCACAATCCCAATCACTGATACCCTCACTAAACATGAAAGAGCATACAGGACATTATGCTTACTGACTGCAGAGGGGCGCTACTAGACCCCAATCACTGCATCACCTCACACACATGTAAAGCAAAAAGGAAAATATACCGCACGTACGAGAGGGCGTCACAAACGCCAATCCTGCAAAACACCTCATAATACAGGGGTTTAACAAAAAAATGTCCATGATACTTGGCTGGCTCAGTGTGGGGGACAAGTTTTTTGGGGCAAATTGCGTTGGCTATCGAATCGATCGATATCGATAGCGGCCGCTACGATAAGTTTTTCGATATGACATCGATTAACCGATGACCATTAAAGTCTATGGGAGCAACAACACCTTTATTTTACACCCAAACAAGCTGGAAAGCGAAATTAAAAATCCACAACAGTCAAATGGATACCTCTACATTTAGGCAACCACTTAGGTTATAAAAGTCACAGAAAAAAATCACAGACCATTTACATCCCTTCCCTTTACCACAGCCTGACCCTTAAACCGCATCACCCCCCCAAATTTAAAAAGGGGCAGAAGGGAGTATGATTTGAACCACATGTTACTTAACTGGACATTAATATCCCTGTCCGGGAAACCCGCATGAGCCCCCCAAACCCATGACCCCCCCATTTTAAAAAATGCCGGAAAAAGGGGTCTTCAACCACCATTTTATTTCACTGAAATGACTATACCTTCCTGGCCACACATGACCCAGGGGCCGGGGTTAAGTGGGTTTCGGGGAAACCCAGGCGGGGGCCTCACTATTAACACCGGTTTAAAATGCCCTATACGCGCAACGAAAACTTTGCTGAACAGAGTGCGGGAACGGGAAATTTTAGAACTCCAAACCCCCCCGTACACATCAATACCTGGGGAGCGCTTTCCCCCCCATATAGTGCGGGCCAATTGACTTCACTTTTGGGAAAAACGGTGGTTTTTCCCCTGTTAAACCCAGTCCCTTTTTCTTGCCATCTTTTTCTCATTTTACTCAAAGTCTGGGGAAATGGTCCTGTATTTGTTTCTTCCGTGCTCCATACTCCATGTCCTCTAATAACCACATTGGCAAGTTTTTTCCCGTACCCCCTTTTACAATTCAGAGGAATTTTTTAACAGCTATTTTGTACACAAGTTTTTTTAGACTTTAATTTTAGAAAACACATTTTTAAAATAGATGGAATCCCACCAGTCCTTTGTTTCCTTTTTTTATTGTATTAAAGGGTTTCTCAATACATGGATTATAGCTAAAATTTTAAAAAAATT